>APFE030800214.1:128557-190680 GCA_000404065.3 Pinus taeda
AGTCATTTCATGGTAATGTTAAAAATTTAAGTAAAAGTGATATTCTCCTTTATTTTTCATTTTCATCTTTTTACTTTAAGAATTTAACATTACCATGAACTGCATATCAACACTAGGGCAAAAATTCACTTTTATAACTTTAGACACGCATCTAGAAGCAACAAGAAGTCACTAACATACCCTAACAGTAAATTAAAAAACAAATTAAAATAAAAAAATAAATAAAAAAAACACAAGTTAATGAGGAAACGTGGGTTGTACGGCTGTGAAACGCGTTTCCGGCCGTACCACCCACGTTTCCGTTTCAGGAAACGAGGTGGTACGGCCGAAAACGCGTTTCACGGCCGTACCAAACGCGGAAACGCGTTTCGTTTCCGTTTCCGGCCGGAAACGGGCCCCCCCCAACGTTTCCTGCAACATAGATCGGATGTGCTCTAGCCATGAAAATTGGTGGAGAGGCTAAGGCACATGAGTTCTAAAGAACCCAAAAACCGTTTTGTGAAATTCCACCTGGATTGTATTTTATTAAAATAATTAATATTTTTAATGGGGTTCCTAAGTCTAAACTTAGGAAAATTAAATTATTAATGGTATTAATCAAAATATGGGTTGAATGATCTAGAAGGTTGATCAAGTCATGTTTTAGTATTAGCCATTTATTAGAGACTTAATCTCGGCCATTGAAGTCTCAACGAGAAAAGTACAAGGAGGAGGCTTGGGGTTCATTTAGAAAGACACATGGAGAGAATGAATTGATCTGGAATTCGATTTCTGGGGCTAGGAAGTTGAGAAATTCGAATTGAGACTTTAGTTGCAACAGAGGGGTAGGGATAGTTTGGGAGTACTAACAGAGAGGTGGAGAGAAGCTATTGGAGGCAGATGCAGGGCCAATTTGGGCCCATGTAGAGCCACAAGGGCTAGTGCAGAAGCAAAATTTGCCCTCCATGTAGAAAGCCAAAATTGTCGGAACAATTGGGAAAGCTGACGTTGTGGGCAGATAAGACAGCACGGAGCTGACGCAAAGCCTGTAGGGCTGACGCAGGGCCAATGTAGAGGTAACCCGGGTTAGCCAGTTTTGTTGCGGGATCAGTGGGAATATGCCGGGTGAAGTGAGGTAAAACTCACTTAGTTTTTCCCCCATTATATTTTTCTGTCATTGGATTGCCGAGAGGGCATCCAACATTTGTTTTCAAAATTATTGCTTAATAATAGAAAACCCTCAGAGCTGCTGCATTGGTTTTCCCGCATTGGGTTTTTAAGGGGACTATTTTGTCAAAAAATCACTGTGTCCTATGTATCTTGTTCTTTGCTCAGTTATTTGTTTCATGTAATCAAATATTAAAGTAGTGTAGGTGGCAAAAGTAATTTGCTTCAATATTTAGAGAATAACATGATGAATGTATATTAAAATCAAGAAGGTGAAGTAGATTCAGATCTGTTGTAGTAGGGGTTCCTTGAGGATTAGGATTTTTCACACTCGACACCCTTTGTCTAAGGTAGGACTGAGACATTTGTTTATTTTCGAGGCAACGTTGATAATTCTGAGGCAGTTCGGTTGGAGGCTATCTGGTGATCTATTATGAGGTAGTTTGGTCCTTTTCTGGAGTTTTTCTTGAGGTAGCTCGACCACATTCTGAAGCAACTCAGGCATCTTGGAGATAGAGGTTAGTGGGGTCTTTTCATAGGGTGTTTGTGGCATGAATCTTCTACAGATTTGTAATATTCTAAACTATAGACAAGGGCTAATAAAGAAGCTTAGACTCTGTAGTTGTTAGTAGTATTCAATTAATCTAGTTCATTTTGTAGACAACATTGAATTGGTAGCTCAAGCATCTTGGAGATAGAGGTTAGTGGGGTCTTTTCATAGGGTGTTTGTGGCATGAATCTTCTACAGATTTGTAATATTCTAAACTATAGACAAGGGCTAATAAAGAAGCTTAGACTCTGTAGTTGTTAGTAGTATTCAATTAATCTAGTTCATTTTGTAGACAACATTGAATTGGTAGATTATTGGTTGAATACATTATGGTTTTCTTGGATAGATCAATCCTGTCCATTGTGGAATTGCATTTGTGGCTAATTGGTCGTAACTGTCTACTATTGTTATTTGCAAAATTGGTATATTTTATGAAGAGGTGCCTGCTATTGTGTGAATGTATGAAAACCCTATTGTTATCACCCAAAAAGTGATCACCTAGCCATTTTCCACTAGGATGATTGAAATATGCCGTGTAGTATGGGTTTTACACATTAAAACCCACTTTCACCTTGGGAAATAATTTAGAGAACCACTTTTCCTAAATTATTTATGTTTACCCTCTTGAAAATAACCATAAACCCATTTAATTAATTTCAAGTTATTTTCCTATTTACCTATTTTGCGAAAATAATTAAACATATTCTCACCATTCATAGGAATAATTAAATAAATCACTATTTATTTATTATTCCTTAATCATTTAACTTCTTTGCCTTGAAATAATTTTTATTAATTTATTTGTAACCCATTTTGATCACATTACCCAAGAATAATTAAACAAACCATTATTTATTTATTATTCCTTAATCATTACACATTCCTCCCACGAAATGATTATTAAATCACTATTCTTGATTAACTCATTTAATTTTTTTTTTGAGTTAGTTCACTAAACAAAAATTATTGACCATTTCATTAATCTTTTCCTCTCTTAAATATAATAAAATATTCCTAATGATTAAATCTTGATTTGGTTTAATAATATTTTATTGTTTGACTAGATCTTGATCTACCCTAGGATTTTGTTATAAAATAGAGAGGTTTTTCCCTCACTACGCACATGATCATTATCATCGTTGTTACTTTGTTCTTCTTACTCTCGAGTTCAAGAGAGGGATAGTCAGCTAAAGCGTGGGGATATCAAAAGAACCCTCCCATGGAGGATGACTTCAGAGACCCGTGTCCACTTTCTTTTCCTCAGGTCAACTTTAATAATAATAACATTTTCCTTTCTATTGGGTGTTATATTTGTAACTTTGGCATACACATCTTTGGATCTCTTCAGTTCTTTGGTATGTTTCTAATGGTTGTGTGCAGATCTGAAGATTAAAGCTGAAGCTTGTAGGGATTTAGCATCTCTTTCCTATCTTTGTTTCCTTGTTAGGTGGATAGATCACCAGCCGAAACGATTAAGATTTTGGTTCATCAAACCAACATTTTTAACCTAACACCTATTGAATTTCTGTTGAAAACCCTAGCTGGAAATAGACATTACAGCCACATTGAGAAGTGCCAAGCTCCCATTGAGAGTGTATACTGTGGATTTCTTGGACTTCAAGTCATCAAGTGGGATGGGATTATGATCCAAAGATTTGCTCTGCTTGGACTATGCCTGCCACTCATAAAGAGGGTTAACAAGAGAGTGACCTCTTTCAAACATGATACCATTTGCTTGCGGTGATCTGGGAGAGGGCACTCTTAGACTATGCCAGATCAAATTCACCTCTGCACCTCTTGGATAAGAGATGATATTAACAATAATTATATGGCCTACATCCTTATGGCCATAGTCTGTATGGCACTTATTTACTTCCTTTACAAGATTGCTATAGTTTCTGCCTCTATTGAATCCTTCATGTGGTGCAGTCTTTTCTCCCGGTGGCTCCTTCAGTCCATCACAAACCATTATCTTTCCAATCTCAAAGACAATATGGATTCAGCCAATTTTTTTAAACTTTACTTAAGGCTGACATGATACTTTATTATTATAAATTGACTTGTGTCTATTACAGTAGTAGCTTATTGACTTAAACAGTTAATAAATGCTAGACCTAGTAGCCAATACTTCTTCATGTAACCATTGACTTCTCTTCACAGTTATATGTCAAATAATTCAATTTTGTGGCCGCAAAAATGCTTCATGTAAATTCCTTTGTTTTATATTTAAATAAGATTCGTCCACTTAAGAAATTATTAAACTCCATCCATAACAGATTGCTGTTGCTCTATCACAATAAGCTTGTCTGACTTCAAACCAATATGCTATGAACCTTGGCTTAACATGCACTTATTCAAGATTTGTCTTCATGTAGCCTTTACTATGTTCCCTGTGCATCATCTATCTTGCTTATGAAAAATCTTCTGTTATTGATTTTATGTGTTCATGTTCTCATAGTAGTGCCATTGTTATCCTGTGTACTTGAAAACTAGGGGAGCATCAGCCCATAAAAAATAGATGACACAGAAATAATTCAATAGAAATTAAGGAAAAGGGGAGCTTGCAACAAAGCATTTTATCTGCTGCAAACCAACACTATAATGTTTTATTAGAAGACATTTGCTTGAGATATTTGTGATTTAAAAGTTGATATCTGTTTCTTAATATATTTCCTTTTTATGCAGGAAATAGAAAACGTGCAGTGGCATATGTGAGGCATCTCATGGCACATCTAAATCAAGTAGATGGTTCAAGGATTACTTATAAAAATGATGATGGTTTTGCTGAGCCTTTCCTTTCTATCCCCCAGATGGATTTGTCTAAGTTTTTGCAATCAGGGGTTTCCAAAGGAAGCTATGATGGAGAACTGCAGTGGGGTGTTGGAACAGAGAACCCGATTTCTAACATCAATGAATTGACTGAGTCCAGTTTATCTCATGAAAGTGAAGCTGGTTGGTTGACAAGGAGAGAAAATACTCATGCCAAATGCGGTAATGATACTCTTAAATCTGAAGTTGAGGGCTTCATTACGGCCCTTGAGAGATGCCCTAGAATACCTGGCATGACAGATGGTGAGAGGATTCAACTTTTGGCATTATTAGATATTTTGGCAGAAATGAGCAGTCCTTATGAAGCTTCTCAATATGAGAATCTTGATGATCCAGCTCGAAGGTAGAAGCCCAATTGAAGTTCTGAAATTTTATTATTTATCTAGTAAATAGAAATGAAATAACGGTACTTCCTGTAAGATTCTTTATTCAAGTTATCCTTTTAAGGGTTAATCTTGAACATCAAGAGATAATTTAGTATTGTGCTAGCTACACTGCCTGAGGATTAGTAATTTAGTTGATGCATGGAGTTTGCAAATTATCTATTCAGTTTTTTTTTTTTTTTTGTGGAAACATTTGGGGTGAGTGCCCATTAACAGAACTGCTTTACTATCAAGATCACCACTTGACATTTTCAATGTTTCCCAGTGATGGGCTAATGAGGTCACTGGGACTTTAACCAGGTCCTGAATGCAGTTCTTTTAATTAGAGCCCGCCCTATGAGATTTGAGTCTTAAGACTGCATATGGGTTAGTTCATGTCCACTGCATCATCTAGGTGACCAACCACAATAAATGTTGGTTCTCTAGGAGAGCAATCTGGTTACATGATGTATCTTCAATTTTTTAATACCAATGGTTTTATCATATCTATCTAGGTTAATCCTGCTACGATCATCCTGCTACAGAGCAATATTCAATTTTGTATTGTGGGTCCTGTACCCACAGCTGGATCCATTTTTTTCCAGGTCAATTGAGTGATTGTAAGACTGCAACAACTTTCACTATCTGTAGTCATCGTCAAACAATTTGTCTTTAACTTGTTGGAAAATCAAAGTCGTTATATTAGGGTTTGATTCTCCTTTCTTGATAATTACTTGTGAGTGTGTTGGCTTCTTTTACTTCTTTATTATCTTATCTTTCATCAAGCAATTACCATGTTATGTGTGTATGAAGATCACAAAACAAAAGACACAAGATATAGGCACTATGCCAGGGCAAAACCCCTCTCAAGGGGAAAACCCAGTCAAGATAATTCTCCCTTTAGTAGTATTCTTTGAGACTCTTCACCCTAGACAAAGACCAAACCTTCCCTCCACACCAAGTCAGCATTCTAGATCTTCGACCCCTTCCAGTGATTTCGACTAGGCAGCAACTTCTAGCAAGAGGCAGCTTCTGGCAACAACGAAACTTAGGAGACTTCTATCTCCCAATCCAAACCACAAAACAGAGAGAGAGAGGCACCAAAATCTCGATTTTCTTTCTCTCCTTAGACTTCCCCAAACTCGCACTTCTTTCGGCTACCCGACAACAAACTTCGCACTTCTCCAGCTACTCTTGAGATATCGAACTTGCTTGAGAGTTGATGCTACAAATGACTTTGACTAGCTTGTATTTATAGGCTTCTTGTGGGTCGAATTAGGACCCTTAGGCCGACTTGATCTCTCTTAGGCCGACTTGATGTGGAGGGTACATAAATCATATTTGACTCAATACTAAACCAAAACCTTTTTACATGATTCAAAAGCCCAAGAAGGGTCTCTTTGAATATTAACTCAATATTAATCCTAGTAGTCCACAATGGGGACTTTGACTAATATAATGATGACCCAAGCATGAAACCCATACTTTAATAAGTCATTGTTACAATAATAAAAATTCTTTTCTTTATTCTTTTGACAAGTACATTACATGATGACTCAAGTACATTAATGAAGATCGAACATAGTTATATTTTCCAACACTCCCTCTTAACTAGGGAGGTATTCATAATGTACAAATACAATGGAAGATCTCAAACTATTGTTGAAATTTGATGACTAAAAAAAAAAGTTTCCTACAATCCCAACTCGGTTTTAATTTCACCTTATCACTCGCATTCAGTTAAATGCCCTTTCCCATATACATACATTCAACATATAGAATTCTAGAAATGAAAATTTCAGATTAAAACACATGGGATTGTGAACACACGCTGAAAATAAATATGGACATAACCAGACCAGCGACACACATAAAAATACACAGGTTTTTGGTCAACTTAGACCCAGGCAAAACCCCTTCAATCTTCTTCGGGGAAAACCTGTTAGAGAGCTCTTCAAATTTATTTGTCTTTCAAGTTCAGGGAAAATACATTTGCAGACAAAACAAAACAACAAAATACAACTTATCTCTTCAGCCCAAAACTCCTTGAAAATCATGCCCACTTTGCCTCGATTTCTATGCCCACTTGAAGCTGAAAACATGTGCTGTACGGATATGACTATATGGACTGTACTGTACGGACTCCATACGGACTATATGGATTTCCGTACCGCTGTATGGACTTTTTGTTTCATTTTTTTTAAAACTTCTCTCGAATGGCATGCAGCTCATAGCATTCAATGTTGTTCATACTGTACCTTCTTTTGTCTTCTATGCCTTGATTTCCATGCCCGACTTTGCCCAAAAATCACTCCTTTAGCTTGCTGCAACAAATTTCTTCTTTAGAGTTTTTCTCCAACTCTCAACTTCCTTTCTCCAATCTGCTCTTGAAGAATGAATGCAATCTCTCTTTCCCACTTTCCCTAAATGACTTTTGAGCAACCCTAAGATCTAATGGCTCAGATTCATTTAGATCAAGGGATGAGAATAAATGTGCATTTAATTCTCACTTTCTATTTTTTAACTCACCCATTAAATATAGTATCCACATTGTACTTTATGTTTAAAGTCACTTTTCACTTTATATTTAACATTGACTTTACCACTTATAAAGTCATTTTCACTTTATAAAGTCACTTAGGAAAATAATTATTTTGGACAATTTTCCCTAGGGAGAGACTAACCCATGTGAAACCACTTGTCCAAGGTACTTTAAAAATCAGCAATTAAATGAACAATGAAGAACTTTAGGGACCGCAATGCTATGGACTAGATTCCTAACCAGGGCAATCTATCCAAGTGGGAATAAGGTGGACTCAAGCATTCAACCCCTTTAGGTACCATCAGGCTTACTTGCTAACCACCAACCCAAATATCCAAGTGTGTATCTAAAAACAGAGCTCAATAACAAACACTACCTTTCCAACTTCGGAACCTAGACATCAACACGAAGTGTTGGCCAAATGTCTTCCTAGGCAATGCTTCACTCGCAAAAACTCAACAAATCTCTTCCATACTCTTACCATCAATACAATCAACAATATCTACCAAACCAAGCAAGTTCCTTAGATATTCAAACTTCTTAGTAGGAAGAGCCTTTGTTAGTACGTCTGTTATCTGTTCATTTGTCGAGACATACTCCAACTTCTCGATCCCATCCTGCACCAAGTTCCTAATAAAGTGGAACTTGTTATTGATATGTTTCGTCCTTTACAATTCACACTCCTTAAACCTGGCCTTTAAATCCTCATTCCCTTCTCCTAGAAAGTTTTGTGCCTTGCTTAAGAAGCAGGCAAGTCCCATTCTTGAGCCTCCACTAGGAAAGGGTCCCCGAGATCACTTCGCACCTATCTTAGTTGATCTATCCTTTATAAGTGATTCTCTATATATATTAGATCTCCTCCCGTCGGTGAAAGTTCGTAAAGAGTAGGAAGCTTTGGCTGTGGTGACAGTGGGCTTTAGCTTCATTGTTGCTCTTGACCTAACAAGTGCCCCTCTAGGACCCCCTGCTAGTTTGAGCGGTAACAAGGACCTCATGACTTGTTAGTGCTTACGTAAACCATCAGGAGAATTGTTGTACCATTATCATTCTATCAATCATTTATGAATAAATACATTTATACATTTACCAAATAATTTTGTCTTCAAAATACTAATAGGGACTGTTTATAACATCCATGAATCATACTGTCTGTTCAACCAACCATTGGTTCTTTGATCCGAGAGGCTCATTCTACAAACCCAGTATGAGTGGATGTGTAATTCCGTCTGTGCTCAATGTGGAGCTGATGCATGCCCCTCTCAAAATAAAAATAAAAGTTAAAACATTCTCTAAATAGAAAAGTAATGTTGGCTATAACAAAAACCAAAAAATAAATATGCTATGCATGTTTAGTAAGTTGTCTATATAAGGTAATAGAATTCCATATCGACTTTAAATGGAAGTCAAGTAATTATAAGTAAAATAATGTTTGGGTAAGTTGTTTAAATATTATGCTTTTCGAAAATATTTCAGTTCAGGATTTAAATAAACTATTTGAAGATCTATGTTCACTAATGTATGTTGATATCAACTCCACATATATCTATATATAGAAAAAAAGTGTTAATAGAAAATATTTTAATGTATATAATAAAATTTTCAATGTCGAACAAGAAAAAGTAATTGAAAGTTTAAAAATAAAATAAAAAATATCAAGTACTTCCAAATAAGAAAAATAAGAGGGATATGTGTAATTCGTTCTTAATAACAAAAAATTCAATGTGAGTTATCAATAAAATATTTTAATACATATACTTAAAAATATAATGTATTCTATATAACATTCAAAAATACAATTTAAACAATGAAAATATATATATATCGAGAGAGAGAGAGAGAGAGAGAGAGCCACTACAAATTCATTGGAATCTACATGGGATGAGAAGGACCCCCTGCTAGTTTGAGTGGTAACAGGGACCTCATGACTTGTTAGTGCTTACGTAAACCATCAAGAGAATTGTTGTACCATTATCATTCTATCAATCATTTATGAATAAATACATTTATACATTTACCAAATAATTTTGTCTTCAAAATACTAACAGGGACTGTTTATAACATCCATGAATCATACTGTCTGTTCAACCAACCATTGGTTCTTTGATCCGAGAGGCTCATTCTACAAACCCAGTATGAGTGGATGCGTAATTCCGTCTGTGCTCAATGTGGAGCTGACGCATGCCCCTCTCAAAATAAAAATAAAAGTTAAAACATTCTCTAAATACAAAAGTAATGTTGGCTATAACAAAAACCAAAAAATAAATATGCTATGCATGTTTAGTAAGTTGTCTATATAAGGTAATATAATTCCATATCGACTTTAAATGGAAGTCAAGTAATTATAAGTAAAATAATGTTTGGGTAAGATGTTTAAATATTATGCTTTTCGAAAATATTTCAGTTCAGGATTTAAATAAACTATTTGAAGATCTATGTTCACTAATGTATGTTGATATCAACTCCACATATATCTATATATAGAAAAAAAGTGTTAATAGAAAATATTTTAATGTATATAATAAAATTTTCAATGTCGAACAAGAAAAAGTAATTGAAAGTTTAAAAATAAAATAAAAAATATCAAGTACTTCCAAATAAGAAAAATAAGAGGGATATGTGTAATTCGTTCTTAATAACAAAAAATTCAATGTGAGTTATCAATAAAATATTTTAATACATATACAGTTATACTTAAAAATATAATGTATAACATTCAAAAATACAATTTAAACAATGAAAATATATATATAATATAATTTAAATAATAGAAAATATATATATATAGATAGAGAGAGAGAGAGAGAGAGAGCCACTACAAATTCATTGGAATCTCATCATGGGATGAGAAGGATGCAATTTTTTTTTTTCAAATTTTGCATTCTAAAAGAAGTTTGCACCTAAATAAATTTGATTCCTCTCAGATCATGTTAGACTCCTCGAAGTCTTCATTTCAGATGTGACTGCTCTGTTTTTGGGGTGGTGGAGACAGACTTCTGTACTTAGGTAGCTGCCATAGGGCTTGTGTGGAAAAAATCCTCTACTAACATCTATATCCTTGAACGGCATGATTGCCTTCAGATCCTTGATACTGCTGCCCAATTTCTCAATCTCTGTGGAATGCTTCTTTGTGCTTTTTCTTGTCCTCTGATTCTTGGGATCCATTCTCTTTGGTAGAGAACATCCCCTGCCACCTGAAACACCAAGAAACACATACCAAACACACTGGAAACATTTGACCTGGCATTTCATGATTTGGAAATACGTGGTGAAATGCCATGTGGCATTTTGGGCATGCTTCACCTCCTAAAAGCGTGTTTTGGCAATAGGGAAATAAACACTAGCACTCACCCAAACAACTCAAATTGCTGTTAAACCTTTGATGGTGATGCTTCAACACTGATTTGACTTTGATGACATCAGAAAAAGAAATGAAATTTGTTTGGCCAACAATGACTTTTAACCTGCACTATCGCAAATTTTTGCTTATACTCTTACTGTCACCAAGGATTATTCTAAGGCTCACTTTCTCTTCAGACCTGTAGTTCACTAAGATACTTTATCTTGCATCCATAGCATTTGAGATGTTTCAGGCTTCTGCTTCAGGGGATATTGTGTTCAAATATATATTCAAAATCATGCGGACAAGTAATGTTGTGCAGTCACCGTTGAGTTTTTACTAAGCTTGTCTGGCTTCTCAAACTGATTTTGGAAGGAAACTTTCTTTTGCCTCTTACTTCTGGGTTTTTGACAAGCAGTATCAAGACATTGTTGTAGGCATATGCATTCTCTTACATTGTTTTAATCAGTTTGATAGAAGGAGCATAGTTATTTTGAAGCCTATTTCAATAGAGTCTGCAATAGGTACATGGATCAGTGACGTTGGGTCCACGGAAAGCTGCTCTATCTTCATATTGTAGAACCAGTGTGTACTTGGAAGAAAATATTTTCTTTGTGTCAAACTGTGCTTTATGCCAATCCCTGATTTATTGCAGACAAAGCCATAGGTATGTAGGCTTTTATTGTTGTTTTAATTGGTCTAAACATGATAATTTTGTTAACTGTTTTACAAAGGTTCTGGATGCTGGTGTGTTTTTGGCGATTGCATTTTAGACAAACAATGGGGAGAGTTGCAGCAATTGGAGAAATGATGATGGAATCGAGGGTACTAGCATGGGCATATCATTCTGATTGTCAGGATATTCTACTTGATTTGTGCCTATCAGATGGATCATCCTGGCCTGAGATGCAAACTTTAGGAGTAGGATACTGGTTTACGAATATAGTTTCACTTCGCTCAAGGGTAAGCATATTGATTATATATTGTTTTACTCGTGTTTGCATCATGTTTTACATATACATTCCTTACTACCTTGAGTGGATTTTATTTAAATTACATGGACTATTATAATGGCTAGTATTTCTAGATAGCTGTGTTGAGAAATGTAACTATGCTTGGTCTTCATAATTGTTATTATTCTCATATCATTATATATATTTATTGTAAAAGCAAAAAGAAAAGAGAAAATATAATTTTGAAGGCGTGGGTTTCATGCTCTATTTTTATTTTGTCAATTAGGTCAAGAATGTTCTTCATGCTCTAGGGTGTGTTGAGTCAATAAAATCGTCGTCATATGTATAAGACCCTTATGGGCACATTGTATCAAGAAAGAAGTATTAAATTTGATTTTAAAGTGTCATTTTTGGACCCCCAACACCAAGTCAGCCCTGCCAGTGAAGTCGGCCTAGAAGAGGCCCGTTTGACCTTTGAAGAAGGTATAAAAGGAAGTGTTTTCGACCTATTTGGCATCCATCCATCCATCAAGCAAGTTCGATCTGCACAAAAACAGAAGAAAAAGACAAGCGGAGTCAAGGAGAAAGGAAGAGAATCCAAGCAAAGAAGAAAAGACTGATTTTTGACCTAATTCAGTTCACACATGTGAGTTTTTCTAGGGTTTCTGCTGCTGCTACAGTTCAAAGTCTTAAGGCTGAGACCTTGGAAGTTGCAGAAAGAAGAAACTTTGACCTTTGTTGAATTGACTATTTTGGAGAAGATACTTTGGAGGGCTGGCTTGGTGTGTGGTGGAAGTTCTTGGTCTTGTTTTGGGGTCTTGGTTGTCTCTTTTTGACTTGGTTCTATATAGAGAAGAGTTTGATTGGGTTTTCCTCTAGGAGAGGGGCTTTGCCCTGGCTGAGGGCATATATCTTGTGTCTCTTGTTCTTGTGATCTTCATACTTTTTGAATTGATAATTGCTTGATGAAAGAAGAAATCATAATAAAGATTTAAAGGCCAACACATAATCACATGTAATTATGAAGAAAAGAGGAATCAAAACTCTAGTTTCTATCTACATTGATTTCTCAACAAGCTGGGCAGTCTTCACAACATTGCCAGAAGCAGCACTATCTAAATTACCATCTGAATCTCATCTGGGGATGCCTATGTGGTTTATGTACTATCTCAATAAGCAGGGAGTGCTTGTGCATTTGCCATCAAACATATCTTTTGTAAGGTGTTAGATCCATCTCTGCTCTTACATTCACAAGTTGACAGTGCTAGAGTATGCAAATCAGTGTTGTAAAAATTGGAGCTGTCGGCAATTTTGCAAGGGTCTGAAAATTAAAAATTGGGAAAACATTAAAGAGGCTGGCAAAGAATTGCCAAGTAGCAGTCCAAAAACTGAAAAATAAAAGAATGGGATAAATCAGGAAAAAATAAAAAAACTTGGGGGAAATTGACCAATTAATTGGCTGAATTTTGATTTATTGTAAGTATGTTTTTTTTGGGTACATGCATTTTTGGCTGATTTTTTCAGCCGAATTTTCACTTTCTGTTTGACTTGATGATTAATAGTTGATTTTTGCAACACTAACCATTTCTTTGAGAATTCTTTTTGGAGGGTTGGGGTGGTGGTGGGAAAAGAGATTAATAGGCCCATGTGCTGGGCTGGAGTCCACTTTTCTAAATTGTTTTACGGGTATAGGAAATCTTTTACGTGGTGCTCTAGTGAAATAAACAACTAGAATCCTGAACAGCAGCATACCAATTAATAGACTTAAATAAATAATTGGATTATAATTTATACCCTTCTATTGATTTAAATTTAAGTGTTGAATATGAATGCATATACTTTATGGAATGACTAAGTTAAACTACTATTATGAAATGGTAATCCATTCAAGAACTTTAGCTTGCTGCACTTTTGATAACAACCCAATGACATATGCCCCATGTATATTGGAAAATAAAATGTGGTCATTGTCAAGTTCATTTATTATTTTACTAACCTGTCTATCTGGGGATACATTTTTTATTAGGCTTGTTAGAATCAATTTTTTAAAAACCAGCCCGGTCACTAGTTGAGAAAACTGCATCAAGTTTTGCATCAAACGTGCATGAATTTGTCCAAAGCCCTTTCTATTTAAAATTTCACTTTATTAATGTAATTTTTTTTGGTTGTCTAGAGGAATCGACAATTGGGCCGGTCTCGTGCTTGCATGACATGGGGTCGATTCCGACCACTACCACTATAACCCTTAGGTGAACTGCGCCACCCCTCTACCACGTGTTAAAATGTAGCATGAAAGGTATTTGGCTTGCTCCTTGGAAAGACCTTGAGTTTGTCTTTCTCTTAGCATGATGCCAATTCATGAGTTAGACTTCAGTTCATGCGTAGTGTTGGAGGATCAATTACGTGGAGCCTTCTTCGGTTTGATTACAGGATTGAGTGGCAGTTACGAGTTTAGTTTAGAACGATTTGGGACTTCATTGATTGATTGAAGGACGAGTTATGACTCCAGTGATGATTGGAGAGAGAAAGAGTTCACTCTTGGTTAACTTGCCAATCAACAACTCGAGTTCTAAATTTGTACTAGCCTAATTTAGAATGGATCGAATCTATAAAGAGGAGGACAAAGGCACATAATTTACATATGTTTTTGTGAGATCTCTTTGCTTGTGGTGTGCGTAGCCTTGAGGAGCAAGTGGCCATACATTGAGGAGAGTTGCACTACAAAATAGCAGCCCAAGTGCGCACAAAAATAGGAGCCTAGTGTGTTAGAAAATAGGAGTTTTGGAGTGCAAGGTGTTGATTTGGGGTAGCATTGGATGTGCTCTAGCCACAAAATTTGGTGGAGAGTCTGGGGCACATGAGATCTCCAATACCCAGAAAGGGTTTGGGTAGATTCTAAACAGGTCAAGAGATATTAAAATAATTAATATTTTAATGGAGTCCCTAAGTCTAAACTTAGGGAAAATAAAATATTAATGTGTATTAATATGAATCTGTGTTAGAATGGTCTAAACGACATGGATCAAGCATCTTAGACATTGATTAGGGATTTAATCTCGGCCGTTGAGATGTCAACATGAAAAACATAAGAGGAGGCTTGAGGGTCACTTGGAGAACACACCAGATGATCAGTCATTCTATTCTCTAGAGCGGGGTTTGCTAAGAGAGAAAAAATCAGTGATCGAGAGAGCAGCTGAGGGGCATTGAGTACAGAGGAACAGAGAAGGCAGAGATTGTGCTGGGAGAGCAGCGCAACAGCCAAGGAGGGTGATGCAGAGCTAGCAGGGGCTCACGCAGGGCCACACAGAGCACTAGAGGGGCCAGTGTAGTTGACGTAAAGGCTCCCAGAGCTGACGCAGAGCCTCCTAGGGTTGACGCAGGCCAAGAAAGGCTGACGTAGGGCCAGCGTGAGATAGAGAGGGGCTGACGCAGTCCAGATTGGGCAGATGATGGGGTTGCAGGAGCAGTTTTGTGCTGAGGAGCTGCCGGAAGGGTTTTCTGGGGTTTCAGCCAGGAGATTTCTCTCAAACTGTGAGGTATAGCTGCTAAGGAAATTCTCTGTTGGGTAGGCCAGTTACGACACCCAGATTGTACTATGATATTGCTTAATAAGAAAACCCTAAGATAGTTGCACTGGTTTTCCCGCATTGGGTTTTTCCGGGGACATTGGTCCAAAAATAATGGTGTCATGTGGTGTGTTTGTTCTTGTTTCTTTTAGTTGCTGATCTGTAATATGTTGAACATGCACTAGTGTTTATTTTTAGTATTTACTTTGTAAATAACTTGTTAAAGGAAAATTAAGAGAAGTAGGTAGGAATAAATCAGAAAAAGTGCATGAAGGGTTTCTAAATTAAGTAAACTTAGAAACTTCAACATGGTATTAGAGGGTGATTGCAGATCATAGGAGGACTAAAAGACATCAGCCGAGCAGAGCAATAGTGGCAGAAAACAATTGCCTTAAGGTGACAAAAGTTGTTTCTAACAGAGCAGAAGCCAAGAAGTGTGACGCAGAGCCAGCCAAAGCCACACAGAAGAAGCAGGGAGCTGTGCAGAGCGTCAGAGAGGCTAGCTTTGTTGACGCAGAGGGCCAAAGGGCTGACGCAGACCCATCTGGGGTGACACAGAGCCAGTGTGAGGCAGAGAGGGGCTGATGTAGTTCACAGAGAGGCAGTTGCTGGGGTCTAGAAGGCTGCAAGAATATTGCAGAGTGGAGCTGGTGAGGTACTGTAGTTAGAACAACACTTGAAAGAGCAGGGCCAGAGGAGTTGTTACCGAGGGTTTTTAGCCGAGGAACCTGGATCAACAGTGCAGTTGCACAAGACGATCAGAGTAGGGGGCATCTGGATAAGTGGTAGAAGGATTTCTAGGAGGGAAATCAAGACTCAGAGGGAGTTCAGAAGAGAACTTCCAGACTGGAAGTAGAGACTTAGAGGAGTTGAACAGAGAACTTCCAGGAGGGAAGTAGAGGAGCGTCATGGCACTTCACGGGGTAAGAGACCATGATAGACTGGACAGAGCATCGAACTTCGCAGTCTGGAAGGCCAAAATCTTATCAGTGCTTGACAAGAATCATGTCAAGAACTTCGCCTTGAAGGTTATAACTATCCCAGTCGACCCCAGTGATAATGACAAGTACGAGGAGGCGATGGTCAGGGCCAAGTGCATTATCCTTGATGGGGTCAAGGATCATGTGGTACCACATAGCTGAGAAGGAAACGAAAGTTGAGATGTGGGAGGCTCTCAAGAACCTGTACCAACATACTTCTGTGCAGAGAAGTATGTTGCTCAAGAACTAGGTGAGGTTGTATCAGATGAAGAAGGGTCAAATGATTGACTCCTTCCTCGAAGGACTGAATGAGATCCGAGATTAGTTGATTGTTATAGGAGTGAAACCAGATCAGAAGCTTATGGTGAGAACAACCCTAAATGTTGTTTAGAAGAGTGGAAGTGTTTGTCCAGAGCATCCTGGGCAGAGGACCTCTCCTACCTTGAGACGAGATGTGGGCAACTCTTCTCCAGGAGGAGATCAGACGACAATCAATGACAGGTAGCAGCATCAAAGGGATCAAGGTCAAGAAGCAGGATGTGGCCCAAGCGTCTGAGGGAAAGCAGGAGAAGCGGAAGAAGAAAGATCTCTCCAAGATCAAGTGCTTCCACTGTGGGGAGATGAGTCATTATGCGACCCAGTGCCCAAGGAAGAAGAATAAGGGAGAGTCTTCCGACACTAAGGTAGCGCCAGCACGAGCAGAGAAGGAAGTTTTGACAGATGATGACTGTGCCATGAGTGCACACGCACCACTTGAGCAGGGGTGGGGAGACATCGCGCTGTAGTCAGGTAGACTACAGGTGATGAGGGGTCGGATCCTTGAGGTCCCAACCTCTTGGATTAGACCTTGCTACGGGAGCTCCGATGAGGAGTAGCAAGACTGGCTGAGTGAGTAGAGATGAATGCGGATGGAGCGGTAGAGAGGCTACAATGCAGGAGTCCCAAGACAGTGTAGAGTTAGTAGCTTGAAGCAGTGCGAGAGACACAGGAGTGTTCCACCAGTGTAGGAAGGCACAGAGAGGTGTGCAAAGATGTGAGATGCAGACAATTGTTGCAGCAACGCAGATCAATTACTTACTTCTTAGTAACTGAGTTGCAGTGCAGCAGTAGGCAGCACGATGCAACATGATGAGAGGAGGTGCAGTGCGGATGCAGTACTGGGAGAAAGGACCAACAGCAACACAAATGCAAAGGGAGTTGTTGTACAGATTCAGCAGTGGCAGTGGCAGAACCATGGGCAACAATACACGAGGCAACAGTGCAGAGGATGTTGGGCAAGAAGGCCTAGCATCAACACAGGTACCAATGTCGGATGATCAGAGTAATACTCAGTGAGGAGTATTGCTAGAGCACAGTCCTCGCTAAGAGGGAGTGTTGATTTGGGGTAGCATTGGATGTGCTCTAGCCACGAAATTTGGTGGAGAGGCTGGGGCACATGAGATCTCCAATACCCAGTAAGGGTTTGGGCAGATTCTAAACAGGTCAAGAGATATTAAAATAATTAATATGTTAATGGAGTCCCTAAGTCTAAACTTAGGGAAAATGAAATATTAATGTGTATTAATATGAATTTGTGTTAGAATGGTCTAAATGACATGGATCAAGCCAGATCTAATCTTAGCCGTTGATTAGGCCGTTGTGATGTCAATAGGAAAAGTATAAGAGGAGGCTTGAGGGTCACTTGGGGAACACACCAAATGATCAGTCATTCTATTCTCTAGAGCGGGGTTTGCTAAGAGAGATAGAATCATTGATCGAGAGAGCAGCTGAGGGGCATTGAGTACAAAGGAACAGAGAAGGCAGAGATTGTGCCGAGAGAGCAACGCAACAGCCATGGAGGGTGACGCAGAGCTAGCAGGGGCTCACGCAAGGCCACGCAGAGGCAACTAAGTGGTGCGCAGAGCCAATTGGCTTGACAGGTTGATTCGGAGGCCCAAGATCATGTTGAAGCTCCTAACTCTATGTTCAGGCAGAGCAAGTAGCCAGAGAGGTACACCGGTTATATGGCACTGATGACAAAGTTGTTGAAATAAAGCCTTCTTGAGATGGGGAAGCAACCTCTCAATAGGTTTGGCAGGATGCCATGGTGGAGGAATATTCCTCCATCATGAAGAATGTTGTCTAGGAAATTGTGCCACAACTAGAGGGCAAATGGGTAGTAGGCTTACGTTACATGCACAAGGTGAAGCATGGAGCAGATATGAGTGTGGAGAAGTACAAGGCCAAGTTTGTGGCCAAGGGATTCTCACAAGTTGAGGGCATAGACTATGATGAGACGTTTGCCCCAATAACACAATATTCATCCATCAGGACGATTTTGGCAGTTGTAACACAGATTGGGTGGAAGATCCACCAATTGGATGTGAACTTGTGAAGACAACATTCCTCAATGAAGTGGTTGAAGAGGAGATCTATATGGAGTAGTTGGAGGGGTTTGAGTAGTTTAGTAGAGACATGCATGTGTGCAAACTGAAGAGAGTTCTTTATGGGCTCAAGCAGGCTCCGAGAGCATGGTACACTTGTATTGAAATCTACCTTCGACGATTGAGCTTCACTATTAGTGAAGCAGATCCCAACCTGTATTACATCATGGTTGGAGGGCTTTTGCTCATTCTAGTGCTCAATGTTGACGATTTTATACTGACTGGAGCAGATAGCTTGATTTGGGATTGTAAGGCAGACCTTGCAAGGGAGTTTGAGATGAAGGTTATAGGGCTTATGCACTATTTCCTTGGATGGTAGGTTTGGCAGGGTGATGGTGAGATCTTCTTGGGATAGGACAAGTACACCCAAGAGATTCTTGGGAGGTTTCATATGTAGGATTGCAAGCCAATGGGCACGCCTCTAGACACAAACTAGAGGAAGGTGGATGCGAGTCGAGCAAAGCAAGTAGATGCTATACTTGGTCAATACATAGCCTGATATTTGTTTTGTAGTAAACCAACTGAGTTAGTTCATGATGGAACCAACTAAAGTTTAGTGGGTTGCTGCGAAGCATGTTTTGAGGTATCTAAGAGGTATACCAAATTATGGATTATGGTACAAACAAGTTGATGGAGTGAGGCTTGAGAGCTTCATAGATGCAAATTGGGCATGTTGCTCCGCAGATGGGAAGAGTACTTCAGGTTGCGTCTTCAACATTGGGTCAACAACTATTTCCTGGTTTAACAGGAGGTAGAGATCAGTTGCACTCAGTTCAGCGGAGGCTGAGTACATGGCTGCTAGTTTGGCAACATGTGAAGCTATTTGGATGAAGAAGTTGCTTGTGCAACTTTTCAGGCAGGGGATGGAGCCTATTTTGGTACACTATGACAATCAAAGTTGCATTAAGCTCTTTGAGAATCCAATGCTTCATGATCGCTTGAAGCATTTCAAGATTATGTATCATCATCACAGGGATTGTGTGTAGAAAGGGATAATAAAGCTATTGTACATTCCAACAGAGGAGCAAACAACAAATATATTGACCAAGGCATTGGCAAGAGGCAGTTTTGTCTATTTCAAAGATAAGTTGGGAGTTGTATAGAATGCCTTTCTCACTAAGAGGGAGTGTTGAAAATGTAGCGTGGAAGGTCTTCTGGGTTGTGCTTTAGCCAGAAAGACGATGAGTTTGTATTTTACTTAGCTTGATGCGAATTCATGAGTTAGACTTCAGTTCATGTGTAATGTTGGAGGATTAGTTACATGGAGCCTTCTTCAGTTTGACTACAGGGTTGAGTGGCAATTACGAGTTCAATTTAGAATGAGTTGGAACTTCGGTGATTGATTGAAGGAAGGACGGGTTATGACTCTAGTGATGATTAGGGAGAGAAGGTGTTCACTCTCTGTTAACTTGCCAATCAACAACTTGAGTTCTAATTTTGAACTAGCCTAATTTGGCATGGATTGAATCGATAAAGAGGAGGACAAAGGAACGTAATTGACATATGTTTTTGTGAGATCTCTTTTCTTGTGGTGTGCGTAGCCTTGAGGAACAAGTGCATATAGATTGATAAGAATTGCACTACAAAATAGGAGCTCGAGTGTGCACAGAAATAGTAGCCCAGTGCACTAGAAACTAGGAGTTTTGGTGTGCAAGGAATTTGTTGAGAAATCTAGGGGCAGTAGTAAAAGGTAATTTCTCTCGCTCATGATAACTACTTGTGAAGACTTTTTATTTTTCTTCATTAGGTTCTTTAACTTGATTATTATTGTGTTCTCTTCATCAAAAAGTTACCAAAACATAATAAACAATGAGACAAATGACACAAGATATAGGCAATCAGCCAAGGCCAAAACCTCTCCAATCTTGAGAGGAAAACCCACAAAATTATTCTTATAGAATCTTCAATTGACGATTCTAAGACCTAGACCGTTGACTTATAACACCTCCAAGACCAAGTCAATGTGAAAATTCCAAAACTGGAACCTTATTGTAGCAACTGGAATTTATTTTTCTAATTTTCAATTATTTTAACAATTTATATGCTATGGAAAATATCAAATAAGTCACACTACAACCTTCACAAATAAAATAATATGGAAATAATAGCACTAGAAACTGAGAAAATTCTATCGCACACATAATAAAATTGGCATTGTTATTTTTGGACTATTGTTCCCAGAAAAACCCAACTTGGGAAAACCGGTGCAACAATTGAGGGTTTTATGATTATGCAATAGTGAGAAATTCTGAGTACAATAACTTGGATGTCGAATTTGGCCATCCTACACAGAAAAATACTAAGAAAATTCTAGTGAGGAATTTTCCTCACCTCACACACAAATTCGGGCTCTGCCTACAACTCTAGTGAGCTGTCCAAACTGCCTCTGTGCTGGCTTGCATCACCATAGCGTAATATCTTCCACACCTAGCCGGAATCAACTATTCCTGTAGCTATCCTGTCTGCCACTGGCTGAGAAACTCTCTCTGGCCTTTTGGACCCTTTCCTAGCCTCTAGAATTGAGATTTGACTTCTCTCCAACTAAATTGAATTGTCCTCTAGAGGCTTCTGTGCAACCCCTACGTCAGCCTCACTGTGGTACTTTTGCCTCTTTGCAAATGCACTCACTGGATTTGGAAGACTTTCTCTAGCCTCACTGTCCCCGTCCCTCACTCTCTGCTTTGATTTCTAGCTCTCCGAGAATTGTTGCTACTCTTTGGAAATTGATCTTCCAAGGAAATCGAACTTTTGGTGTTCTGGTGTGTCTTCTCCAAGCGCCCATCGACTTCCTCTTATAATCCAATGTTGGAGTACCAATGACCAAGATTAATGAAGAAATTTCAACCCCCACTCCGGTTATCAGTTTTCCTTATCACTTTATAAATTTAGTTTTAAATCCAAGCATGATAAAAATTCTAAAATCTGGAAATGATAATATTTTTCTGAAAACACAAATTTAGAGATTTCACAACTGCTAAAATTGCAGAAATAAAACATAGCAAAATTATGACAGGCACAAACAAAAAATAACAGTGATTTTTGGTCAATGTGACCTTGGAAAAACCCCTACAACTCTTGGGGAAACCAGTTTGAGAGCTCTTCTTTATTTCTGAAAATGATTTTATAGAGAAACTGAAATATATAGTAAAAATTCCAGCAACCACAAATTACAACTTATCTCGATTTCCGTGCTTGAACTCCACCTCGAAAATTGTGCCAATCAGCAAACAACCAAAACAGAAATTTTTACAGCAATAAGACAACATTAAATGTTGTACGACCAACCTCGAAAAATGTGCCCAAAACTTGCTGTCTCTCTTCCTCGATTTCTGTGCCTTTCTCCTGCTGTACGGTTTTTCCTTCGGATGCGTGCCAATAAATGCTGCTGCCCAGATTTGCTGAAATGTCTTCTTGCTGCTCTCCTTCACTTCCTCACTGCTCAATAATTCTCTCCTTGCTCTCTCTTCTCCTTCTCTCAAAGGCTCATGAAAGAATGAATTGATCTTTTCCTCTTCTCTTCTCCTTTTATTCTCTAAATGACCTTTTGGGTTACCCTAAGATCTAATGGATAAGATTCATTTAAATCTAGGGATGAGAATAAATGTGCATTTAATTCTCACTTTCTATTTTTTAACTCACCCACTTAAATAAAGACCCACTTAGCCTTTTATTTCCATAGTCACTTTTTCACTTTCTAATTCTTCATTAACTTTAATAAAGTCACCTTTAATGTAGAATGTAACTTTACCACTTACAAAGTCACTTTTAAATTATAATGTAATTTTACCACTTATAAAGTCGCTTTTAAATTAAATTGACTTTACCACCTATAAAGTCACTTTAGGAGAAAAGTAAAAATAAATTTGGACACTTTTCCCTAGGCCAAAGATCAAAGCCTTAGGGAACCACTTGTCCTCTGGTACCCAAATTTTAACAATTAAGTCTTAATCAATGGCTAGAATCATCTTGGAGTCGATTCGTTTGAGTTTTTAGACGATTCGCACTTTGACTTAATTAACTATGATTAATTAACCATATTCCCTAAGTTTAGAATTAGGAAATATTTAGAAACTAGTTAATAATCTAATTAAGTCATTTCTAGACCTGGATGCGGGTGTCAACAACAGCATTTAAATGATAAGACGGACCACCGGCGGGTTGGGAAGCCATCTGGCTAAGCGCTTCGTCCTGAGAGCCCATTGCAAATGGAGTAAACAAACCTTGCAGGCGACATTTATTGCCTCCGAAAGCTGTGACGAACTCATCTCCTTCAACACCATTGCCCCTGCAAACCATTTTGTTACTCCTCCCCTTCTCCATGGCGTTTGTTCTCCACAAGCAGCTGAACCTTGTCTCAAAACTGCTACAGGTAGTTGCTGCCTGATTCTCCCTTGTCAGGATTTTGGTAATGGTTTTCATTTCTCACATTCTCGTCATTGTCATCTTGATTGTGGCTCGCCCACCCCTGCTTTCACTCAACGTCGCCTTCCTCCCAATACTTCTGCTGTCAATTCAGCAATGCCTCGCCTCAGGCACCGCATGTGCTGTAGACGCGGAGGTTCGCGTGGAGGTTTTAACCGCTCGCGAGCTTCTACCAGCTCCACCTCTGACTCCCGAACTCAACTACTAAGTTGCCCAACTTGCTCATTCATCCCACTTATAGTTACCTGAATACCAGAAGTGGGAGAGGTTGGTAGGACAATGCTGTCCACATCGTGGAGCTCCCACTCCGTCCTCTTTCTGGCCCTCACAACACTCAATTTCGCTTCTATAGTTCCCTAAACAGGCCTACAATTACTGCTACCATCACAATTTCTTTCAAGGAAGAATCTGCGATGCAAGCTACTCTGTCCAGTCGTGGGAACAAGCAGAACAGGGTAGAGCCAGGAAGTCATGGGATGAACAACATGCAGCAAGGTGAAAGCAGTCAGGCTCTGCATGGCAAAGACAAAGTTGGGGATACTGGTAAGCGACAGATGGATGCTGAAGGCTCTGGGGATGCTCCAAATGTTCAAGGTCGAGGTGTGTCTGAAGAGGATGACGACTGGTATTAGTTTGCCTGCCGGATTGAGGAAGAGCCAGCTTCGGAGGAACCTCCAGCCTAACACGTGGCTTCATGCAAAGGCCTTCGGCTCCCAAATGGATTCATCGCACCATTTTGTGGTTTCTTGGTCTCAAGCACAGGACTCCATCTTCCAGGTGGATATGTTTCTACCGTTCGTGGTTTTGTGGTCTGTTTGTGTTCTGTCTCCAAGCCAAGTGTCTTGTTTTCTCTGGTTGTCTCTCTGCCAGATGGAAATGTCATATTGTTCCTTGGCTTTGTTCCTGTCTTTTTGGTTTAGGATTTGCATTCCTCTTTGTTCATTTTGGAAAACCAAGGTTTACTTTGAAACAGTTGTTATGGTTCAATGGCTGGTTTCCCCAATAACAGGGGCAGTCATTAAAGCTTCTTGGACTAGTTTCCCCTCTGTTGGGGTAGTCCATTACCAACAGTTGCATTTTGCGATGATGACTAATGCTTAACTTCTCTGAAATCAGGTCTCTCTGTAACTTTTTTGTATTATATTAATATATCAATACTACTTAGAAAAATTAAGTCATTTCTAGGTGGAATTTCCAGAAATGATTTCTTGGTTTTGGAGATCTCATGTATCCTAGCCTCTCCACCAAATTTCGTGGCTAGAACACATCCGATGCTATAGAAACTAACACTCCCTCTTAGTGAGGACTGTGTTCTCTCTAGTGCTGCACATCCTGCCACAACACCCTATCTCTGTATCACCTAGAAATCGTTTTTGGAAATTCCACCTTGAAGTGTCTCTATTAGATTATTAACCAATTTCTAAATATTTCCTTAGTATAAACTTAACGAATATGGTTAATTAATTAGTATTAATTGAGATAAGGCGCGAATCATCTAGAAAGTCACACAGATCAACCTAGAAATGATCCTAGCCATTGATTAAGTTTTAATCTTGGCTGTTAGTACTCCAACAATGGATTATAAAAGAAAGTCAATGTGGTGATCGAGATCATCCAGCAGATACTTAGTTGCCTAGGCAATTCGATTTTATCAGTAGCAGCAACTCATCAAAGAAGAAAGAGCCAGAGGGTGTGTAGCAGGTGGAGTAGGAGAGCAACAACAGTCCAGGAGAAAGTTTTTAGTTCTTAGAAGAGTCGAAGGAAGGACTGTCGAAATCTTCAGAGGGCTAGCGTAGGGACTACGCAAAGGCTGACGCAGGCATCTGATGCAGAGGTTGGGGAAGCTATTTCGGAGGCAGAAAATAGCTATGGGGTGAGAAAAAATTCTCACAATATTTTTGCCATTGTTTTCTTCATATTAGATTGCCAATTGAGCATCTAAATTATTGTACTCAGATTTGTTGCTGAACATTAATAATAAAAGTTTAAAACCCTTATCTGTCGCATTAGTTTTCCCAAGTTGGGTTTTTCCAGGGACAATTGTCCAAAAATAAATGTGTCAATTTTATTGTGTGCTACAATTTCTCAGTTTCCGGTATTTAATTTTTTGCAATATTTGTATGGTGAAAAATTGCAGTTGTGATTTTATTCGTTATTTGCCTAGTAAATAAACTGCAAAATTAATTTCTGAGTTAGAAGAATAATCTCTAGTAGTTGCAATGGATAGAATTTTCACATGGTATCAAAGCTTAGTTGAGCAACGAGGAAGCTCAGAAGCAGAAAAAGGAATTTCGTTGTTTAGTGTGAGTAGCATATCGAAATTCCCAGAGAGATTGCACATAGCCCAAAACAGGCAGTTCAAGTTACTAGGGCAGTTGTTCGTTTTTCAGTTGAGAGGAGGCAGGAAAATCGAATTGCCCAGATTAGTGATTCCAACAGTTAGAGGGAGTATTTCCTGCTCAGATTTTTTCGCTAAGCAGAGCACTGGTTGGACGCAGAAAAGTTTTGTTGTAGGCTGCAGAATCCACTTTGGGAGGTAAAGAGAAATAACACGCTAAATTTGTTCCAGTTTAGCCATGGACAAAAGTAACATTCAAGAGACTTCAAATTTGTCTTGCAGATTGGAAGACGAATTTGCTTTCTTAGCAGGATTAGCTTCACAGGGAGTCTGGTACATAGACAGTGGAGCTTCAGCTTACATGACAGGGGTTAGAGAATATTTCTTTAGCTACAAAGATGAGCAGATGGATTTCCAGATTACTATGGGAAACATAACAAAATGTACTCCAACAGGGAGAGGTACCATAAATTTTTAGGGGGAATCAGGAGCAAGCACCAGTATTTTAGATGTATTGCATGTGCCAAGATTGGGGATGAACCTGATTTCAGTATCCCAGTTACGGGATAGAGGGTACGATGTTCATTTCGTAGGGAGGAAAGTGTATGTCAAGCACTTGAGCTGGAAGAAAGTAAGACATATTAGAGTTCGAAGTAACAGGTTGTACTGCTTACAAATCGACTCTCCAATGGCACTGACAGGCAACAACAATAGCAATGGGAAGGAGCTGAATGAATTATGGCACAGAAGGATGGGACATCTACATCCATGGAGCACTAAGATGCTCAAGGAAATCGTAACAGGGGTTCTTGAACTAGGGAATGAACACGATGATGTGTGCAGAGGATGCATACTTGGGAAGTATGCTAAGGTGACATTTCCAAGGAGTGACAATAGAGCTAATGGCGTGTTAGGACTTATACACTCAGATATTTGTGGCCCAATGTGCACTAGAGCTCTCAATGGTGCCGAGTATTTCGTCACCTTTATTGATGATCATTCTGGGAAAACATGGATCTACTTCTTGAAGACCAAGGATGAGGCCTTCAATTGTTTCAGAGAGTTTAAAGCTCTCATGGAGAATGCAACAGGGAAGAAGATCAAGACTTTGCTCAGATAATGGTGGAGAGTATATTGATAATGACTTCACAGATTTCTGTGCGACGAAAGGCATCAAGAGAGAATGGACAACTCCATATAATCCACAACAAAATGGTGTAATGGAGTAGAAAAACAAAACCATTGTTGGAGCTGCAAAGCTATGTTATATGACCACGATCTACCCAGATTCTTGTGGGCAGAAGCATGTAACACGACAATGTGTATTCAGAACAAGACTCCTCATAGAGCATTGGGGAAGAAAACACTAGAAGGATTCTTCACGGGGAAGAAGCCTGAAGTCAGCCACCCCAGAATTTTTGGCAGCATTGCTTATTGTCACGTGCCAGATGATAAAAGGACCAACTGGATCAGACTACAAAGAAGGGGTTTTTCGTTGGTACAACCAAACCTCAAAGGCATTCAGAATCTACATTCCTAGCAGTGGGAAGATAGTAGTAAGACAAGATGTGATGTTCATGGAGGACTGAGATTTCAGAAGGTCTCGAGAGATGCTTGCAAGTGATCAGAATTAGGTAGTAGAAGCTCCTTTAGTCCAGTGGCCGGGGCAACCACAGGAGAAACCAGTGGGACAAGTAGGACAATCACAAGGGTCACGTACTGTGACTAGTAACAATATTTCCTCAGGGGTAGGAAATCCGGGGAGTTCCCAAAAGATGGAGCAACAGAGAGTTAGAGACAAGATGAGGAGTTGGCAGAACCTCCCACGACTAATGGTCGAGCCAGTAGAGAGGTTCGTCAGACATTAAGGGATGCAAAGGAGTTTATTGGGACTCCTAAGATGAGCAAGAGACAACGCAGACAACCTAACATATATCAAGCATTGGTGGCTCAGGTTACAGAGCATTCCAACTTTTAGGAGGCCACACAACATCAAGTGTGGATAGATGCCATGGTAGAAGAATATAGCTATATCATGGTGAATGATGTTTGGGAGGTAGTTCCCAGGCCAGAAGACAGATCAATTGTAGGTTCAAGATGGATCTATAAGATCAAATATGCGACAGATGGCAGTGTGGAAAAGTACAAGGCTAGGTTCGTGGCAAAGGGGTATGCAAAAAAGCAAGGGATAGATTATGAAGAAACCTTCACCCCAGTTGCTAGATACACTTCTATTCGGTTAGTTATATCTCTAGCAACTCAGATGGGATTGCAGATTCACCAGATGGACGTTAAGACAACCTTTTTGACCGGAGAGATAGAGGAGGAAGTGTACATAGAACAACTAGAGGGCTTTGAGACTCAGTAGAGGCACACACGTGTGCAAATTGAAGAAGGCCCTATACGGGCTCAAGCAGGTTCCCAGGGCATGGTATGGTAGAATTGACACCTACTTGCAGGAGATGGGGTTTGTTAAGAGTGACATAGATCCCTACCTTTACTATTTGATGATAGAAGATGAGCCCCTCATTCTAGTTCTGTATGTGGATGATCTATTCTTGACTGGATCATCAGGGCTCATAGAGGATTGTAAGAGGAACTTGGAAGCATAACTTGACATGAAGGATTTGAGGTTGATGCACTATTTCCTAGGATTGGAGGTGTGGCAGAAGGATGGGGAGATCTTCCTTGGCAAGGAAGATATGCTACGGATATTCTGAAGAGATTCAGAATGCAGCATTGCAGACCCATGTCTACACCCATGATCACCAGCTGGAAGAAGACAGATGCATCAGATGACAAGGATGTCGACGCCACCTTGTATAGACAACTCATTAGGTCTCTCATGTATTTGGTCAACACTAGGCCAGATATTTGCTTCATAGTTAATACCCTTAGTCAGTTCATGGTGAAATTGAAAAGGGTACAGGGTAGCAACAAGGCATATTCTAAAGTACATACAAGGCACAATCGATTATGGGC
Organism: Pinus taeda; assembly: GCA_000404065.3. Classification (NCBI taxonomy): domain Eukaryota; kingdom Viridiplantae; phylum Streptophyta; class Pinopsida; order Pinales; family Pinaceae; genus Pinus; species Pinus taeda. Next base: position 156,988 of record APFE030800214.1, read on the forward strand.
TGAAATATACTCGAGAGGATGATGTTAGACTTTGTGGGTACACATATGCAGATTGGGCTGGCAGTTTAGTGGACAAGAAAAGAACCTCCGGGTACTGCTTCAGTGTTGGATCAGGGAGGGTTTCTTGGTGTAGCAGGAAGCAGAAGTCAGTAGCACTGAGCTCTGCAGACGCAGAGTATATGGCATCTAGCACGACTATGTGTGAAGCTATATGGCTCCGGAAGCTACTAGTAAGCTTGTTCAAGCAGAGGATGGAGGCGACCATTGTCTATTGTGATAATTAGAGTTGCATAAAGCTCTTTGAGAATCTAGTGTTTCATGACAGGTCGAAACACATCGATATTCGGTGTCACTTCATTAGAGATTATGTATAGCGAGGAGCAATCCAGCAACAATATGTTTCCATAGAAGAGTAGGTTGCAGATATACTCACGAAAGCTCTAGGGAGAGCTAAGTTCGTCTATTTTTGAGAACAAATGGGTATGGTGGAGAACCCGTTTCAGTAGCAGGGACAAGCTGTTTTAGATGTTGCAGTTGCAACAACAACAAATGAAGAGGGAGTTGTAGTGCAGATGCAATGTTGGCAGCAGTTTTACAGAGTTAGCAACAACATAGATGCAACGTATATCAGAGTTGCGCAGTGGTTGGTGGGCAACAACAGCTAGACATCAATAACGTGACAAAAGATGATGCAGAGATAGGGTGTTGCTAAAGGGGGTAGCAACACTAGAATGCATTCCTCGCTAAGTGGTAGTTTTAGTTTTTTGTAGCATCAGATGTGTTCTAGCCACGCAATTTTGTGGAGAGGCTAGAATACATGAGATCTCCAAAACCCAAAAATCGTTTTTGGAAATTCCGCCTAGAAGTGTCTCAATTAGATTATTAACCATTTTTTAAATATTTCTTAAGTCTAAACTTAGGGAATATGGTTAATTAATCAGTTTTTAATTGAGATAAGGTGTGAATCATCTAGAAACTCACATAGATCGACCCAGAAATGATCCTAGCCATTGATTAAGTTTTAATTTTGGCCGTTGGTGCTCCAACAATGGATTATAAAGGAAAGTTGACGTGGTGATGGAGATCATCCAATGCAGTTACTCAGTTTCCCAGGCAATTCGATTTTCTTAGTAGCAGCAGCTCAGCAGAGAAGAAAGAGCCAGAGGGTGAGTAGCAGGAGAGAAGCAATATTCTGGGAGAAAGTTTTTAGTTCTTAGAAGAGTCGAAGGAAGGAAGGACGAAATCTTTAGAGGGCCAATGTAGGGATTGCATAGAGGCTGACGTAGGCATCTCACGCAAAAGTTGGGGAAGCTATTTCAGAGGCAAAAAATGGTTGTGGGGTGAGAGAAAATTCTCACAATATTTTTGCTAGTGTTTTCTTCAGATTAGATTGCCAGCCGAGCATCTAAATCATTGTACTCAGATTTGCTGCTGAACATTAATAATAAAACCCTCATCTGTTGCACCGGTTTTCCCAAATTGGGTTTTTTCTGGGGACAATTGTCTAAAAATAACTGTGTCAATTTTATTGTGCGCTAGAATTTCCCAATTTCCAATATTTAGTTTTCCGCAGTATTTGTATGGTGAAAAATTGCAGCTGTGATTTTATTCATTATTTGTCGTAGTAGATAAACTGCAAAATTAGTTTTCGAGTTAGAAGAATAATCTCCAATAGTTGCAATAGATAGAATTTTCATAGTCACGGTGCTGATGTCTGACCATACTGCCCACCAACCACTGCGCAACTCTGATGTTGCATCTGTGCTACTGTGGACATTGCCATACTGCTGCCAACACTGCATTTGCACTATAACTCCCTCTCATCTGTTGTTGCTGCCACTGCAACTACTACCACTGAGAAGCATCCAAAATACTGAATCAACTGTGTTTAGTATGATACATTTGTCTCCAAAGTCTTTGAATTTCACCACACATGAGGTTTCCTAGTTTTCACGTAAGGGATATTCTAAGTCAAATGACTCAAGATATGAATAAAAGGCTGAGTAACGTACTTTTTCAATGGAGAAAGGCACAATTCTCTATGTGGAGTAGCATACCATATATAAGGCCTTAGAGAAGTATTTGACCTCTAGGGTTTGCAGATATAGTTCAACAAAGGTGCGCCTTGGCATACAAGTTGAAAGAAAAGCTTGCAAATGATTTAATCAATAAATTAGGGGGAAAACCTTCAAATTAAGGCCCAAGTTGAAGCCTTAGCCAAGTTAGTGTTTTAATAAGGCACAAATTGCCTAGGGTAGATGATGTCAACACTATTAGGGCAAATTCTACTATGAGAATGGTTAGATTTTGATTGCAAAGGATCAATCAAGGTGAATTTAAGCTACTAAAGCCTCAACATTTACCTAGTGACAACCCTAGTTGAATTCAACCCTATTTGTTAAAGGGTTTAGAAAAATAAAGAGGAAGATGGAGTCTTTAGGGCTAAATTTAAGAGAAATTAAATTTATGCTTAGAGTAAGGGGGAAACCCCCAATTTTCACTTGATAAACCCTAGCTATCTTTTTATAAGGGGAGAAATTAAGTGGAGGAAAGCTCTCTAGGAGCTCCTCTATGTTATTAAAGGAAAATAAATTTAACATGAAATGGAAAAGCAAGATTTTCCACTAAACATATGCATTTAGACATGGAACATGAGAAAAACCCTAACATACATTCATTACATGAAGAACCATGAACCATTAGAAATTATGCAGGTCAATCTACAAATTTGCCAAGATATGGTCTTTTGTCAATCCCAAAAAGGCATCTCCAAGACAAAAATCATTCTCCAATAGCAATAGCTCTAGAAAGATACATCTCCACAGGTAGCGAGTTACATCTAGGCTAAGTCAAACTCTCTAATGGAGGTCGAAATCCACAAGTGATGATGAGAAATAAGAATGGAGTGATCCCTATTTATATGAGGTCTATCACTTCCACTAATTTATCTAAAAACCTTATAACAAGTTTAATCTTGAGTGAACATGAAGTATGTGGGTTACAAGCCAACCTAATAGCTCAATATAACAAAATAAGCCATTAATTGCCTACATTTGTAAGCCGAAAATCCCCATCAAGCATGATGTCATGTCCTTTTAGTGCTAATGAGTCCCCAAATGTTCTAGACGAGGGTTAGATGCATGGCTTGTTGGAAATACTGAGAGGGGATGTGAAATAGTATTTCATTACTTTTAGCAATTTTTCACTTAGCTAATCTTGAAACTAAATTCACATCACATTATTAGTCATCTAGAATGTATGAACGTAGAAATCAAAGTGCAAGTCAAAACTTGAAGGTGAAACACTTGAAAACAATCTTCAATTTATTAGAATTATTTGTGAGGACACCAATCCTCTGTAAGCACCAACTTACAAATTTATCAAGCTTCAACCTGTCAAGGAGATGAGGAGACCAATCCTCTTGTAAGCACCGATTTACAAATATAGCAGGCTGCAACATGTCAAGGAGACGAGGCACTCGTCCTTAGTGAGCTCCGATTTCCAACTTATTTACTTGTTCAGGAATCAATTCTTAGTCAAAGAAAGTTTATTTTCTTGGTGGTTGCTTTCTCTCCTTCACACACGACTGCTGTCAGCACACTGATCTTAGCTTTCAAGACACCAGGACTTGGCCTAAACTAGGTCTTCAAATAGTAGAAATTGGCCTCATAAAATAGTAGATCTTGGCCCTCAAACTTCAGCCTTCACAAAGACATAACTCAACTTCCTTCTGTTCCAAAAGTCAACCTTCAAGACACTCATGTAACTTGGCCTAGAACAGGGATGAACTCGTCCCGCTTATGTACCACAACTCAGTGTCCTAGTCAAGCTTATAACTCACCCTAAACAAAGATGAATTTGGCCTCCTTCTGTACCACAACTTGGTCTCCAAGACAAACCTCTAACTTAGCCTAAACAAAGATATAATCAACCTCCTTCAGTTCCACTGCAATAGGTACAAACTAGGCTTTCAAGAGGCTTGAATTTGATCCTCAAAAATCCAATATTTTTCCCTTAAACCTAACCTCAAACAAACCAGAATCCTTCCCAAGAATAATGCCAAAAACCCTTCAAAAGATGTGCCAACACCCTTCAATAGAAAGGCTCTCTAATTCGACTTATCTTCACTTATGGTTCATAAGTTATGAACCTCATAACTCCTCTTCACTTGCTTACACATATCCGAGTTGCTTGAGCGAGTCCATAGTGCCTCCTTGTCACGCCTATATACATGGCCGACTTGCTCATGACTGTGCCAAATCGCCCACAGCTGGGTTCAGTTATGCAATTTTCAAAATTTATAATGAATATTCAAAAGATCATTTCTACGCAACTGTGAGGGGTTAGAAAGAATGTCATATACCATTGGGAAGGTCTCAGATTAAGCTTTCTAACCATATATATTATGCTTTTGTTTGAGCTAGGTAATTGGAGTAAAAATGCTTTCAAAGATAGGGTATCTAAGTGCGGCATAAAAAATCCATTTTTTTTTTCCAGAAGGCATGCTATATATTGTTTGAAAGGTCTCAAACTATGCTATTTGACTGTGTAACTTTCTCTTTAATTTGGACAACCTTATACATTAATAACAACCATTTTCAAAATTTCCAACCATCATAGTAAACCTCAATCAACACTTAAAACATCTCCATGTGTCCAAAAGCTAGCTTTGGGTGCCCTGTGTCATCTCCATGGGTGTCCTCAAGACAACATGGTGCAATCTCTCTTTAGCGTTGAGGGTCCATCTGGTGGTACAAGCCCTCCCTAATCATCTTGGGGATGATGATCATCATCTAGACTCTGGACCAATGCATGCTCATCAATGTTAAGGCCAACTTCGTGGCAGGCTGGGTTCGTTGGGTAGATCATCACGAATCTCCAATGCTAAGCAAGGTGAGCTCAACGTTTTGGCATTTGTAGGTGCTAAGAGGTGTGTTGTCGCACGGATTGTCATGACAACGCTAAGACCGGGGGTTGTCACCCTGATCCCCGATCTCTCCGTTTAAGCCTATCTCCCACGGCTAAGGGGGGTAGACCCTATGGGAAAATGGATGACCAACTGGGGACTAGTTGGGTTGGGAGACACGAAGGGAAACAAGCACTTCATTGATTTTATTAAATTGATAGACCAGTGTCTTATGAAATAAATGATTAAACGATTATTTATTAAATGCTGCAGAAGTATAAACCATGTAAAACAATCATTTATCATCAAATAACCCAAACGATATAAGATATTCAACAAATGCACAACGCCTTAATGATGATCCAACAATTAAACTTCAAGAAAAATTGAATGCTTTAAATGATCATAAAATTTAAATGTTGACCAATTACCACTTTCACATAGCTAACTTCAAAATAAACATCAAGTGCGTTTAACTATAGAGAAATGGAACATAGAGACACCAAAAATGAAATTTTCAATTTTTTGTAAAGCTTTTCAATTTTTTTGTTTTGTTTTGTTTTATTTGGTTTTGTTTTTATTAAATTAAACCAAATAAAACTAAATAAAACTCAAAATTATTAAAATTTAACCCTAAAATCAAATAAATCTAAAAATCAAAGAAAAAAATGAAAATATAAAATCTAAAACTTTTTTATGATTTTTTTATATTTTCCTAATTTTATGATGTTTTTTTTATGTTATATTTTTAGTTTAAAAAATGAAAAAACTAAACAAATAACTCAAATCCTATATCTAAATCTAAAACTAAAGCAAAATTTATTAAATCTAAAACTAGAAAATAATCTAAATTAAAATCTATTTAAAAATGACTCTTTAAAAAAAATTATTATTTATTAATTATTTTTTTTTAAATTTTATGAAATAAAACTAAACTGTTAAAAGAAAATCTAATTTAAAATTTAAACTAAATTAAAAGAAACCTATATATATATAATATTATATATATATAAATATATATATATTATATATGTTTAAGCTTTTTTAAATTTTATATATTTTTAAAAGTCAAAATAAAACAAACCTAAATTTAAATTAAAAAACCCAAAAGAACTAAGTTAAATAAAACCAAAAAGAAAAAGGAGGACTTACGTTAAGTAACTCTAAATTAAAAAAAAAACTAAACAAAATGAAATTTAAATGTATATAAAACAAATGAAGGCCAATTTTATTGATCGTATGCAGGTTTGGACGCGCGTATGGAATGAAGGTTTCAGCAGACGAAGAGGAGGGCAAGCTGGACAGAGGGTACGCTGCGAAGAGGGGTTGCGGAGCAGGTAAGCGTGGAAGGGAGAGGTGATACAAATCGCAGGCAGATAGAAAGACTACGGGCAGGAAGAAAGGGAGATATGCAACTCAGAGCAGAGGAGGTTGACGTGGGTAGTGGCAGCAGCTTGAACTAGCTGCAAGTTTTGACGCAGATGGGGCCAGCATTTGGGTGAGGAACGGTAGCGTTGAAGGCTGCGGGAGGAAATGAAATAGTTGCGTGGGAATGGAGTGGAGATGGCTGAGGGTAGAGGGTGGAGTAGAAAGTGAAAGGGTTGAGCAGGCAGCGTAGAATGGACAACGTATAAGGAAAGACAATGGCAGTGTTGAAGGCTGTGTGAAGTTGAGCGTGGTTGGAGGAAAATGCAAGTGGAGAGATGCAGATTTCTTCGCTGTTGTATGTGTGCAGGTGAGGACAAATTTCGAGAGGCATGGAGGGGATGTAAAAATGAAGCGGGGGTTTATTTGCAACAATGAAACTAAAACCCCAGACAACAATAAAAGACCCAGAAATTTCCCAAATCTCTGTTTGAGAATTTTCTTTCCAGATCTAAAGAATTTAAAACCCAAAATCAGACAGTAAAGAATAACTCTGAAATCCTCTAGAAGACAACAGTAAAAAAAACAAATTCAAAATTTTCTTCTGCTCATGAAGAACCCGACAGCCAATCAACCTGTAGAAATTCCACCAGAAACCCTAAAATCTTAATTAATTTTTTTTTTAGATCGCTCTGCTTCAGATTTCTTGAAACCCTCATTAAAAAAAATTTAGATCTGAAAATGAATGATTTTAAAACCCTTGGGCTACAAGATCGCTGGTTGATATTCCTGGAAAGCAATTTTAAATGAAACCCCAGCAGACAGATTGCTTGGAGAGTCTCCAATTTCTTCAGCAAAAAACCTGCAAGAATTGATCTTGAGGCCAGATCTTACCCTCCAATGCCTAGATCTGGCTTCAAACAAAAATTTCTTCTCAAACCTGTAACCTACAACCTGTTAACAATGAAAACAAACAGCCAGAACCTGAAAATTGCAAAAAATAAGTGAAACCCTAAAAATCCTAAGAACCAGCTAAATAATTACGATATTTACAAACTGAAGGCTCTAGGTAGCCAGATTTATCAATAATCCACAATACTATTTTCAGAATTTAAATTTAATGTGAGATACTTCAGAAAACCTTGCATGCATTCATAAAAAAAATTTCAAATGATAAGCCCGGGATCAAGAACTGGCTGGGCTCTTTCAGAAAACACAATCCGAGAGTTGGCTGGTTCAGCCGAGAACTTCCCCTAACGCCCGGTAAATTCAAAACTAAGATTTCCTGCACAGCTTAAAATCAACCATTAACATAGAGGGAAAAAACGATAGTGAAATCCAGATCAAATGGAGATACCTGCCATTATATTTCACAATCTAATCTATCATTCAAACCCTAGAGATCAGACAAGATACCTGTGCCTGAATCAATCTTCATCAAGCTAAAATCAATAGTTGAAAATAAAATTATGCAGAAAGAATGAAAGATCTTACAACATTTCCAGAAGAGTAACACCAACAAGATTTTTAACCCCAAAGTCTTTATTTATTGCACAAAAAATGACTACAAGAGAGCTTTCTTTAGCACCAGACTCTCAGATCTAATCTGATCTCAAACGACCCCTAGCACCCTATTTAAAGGAAAAATTCCCAACGGCTAATTCGAGTGATCCATGTCAAAATGATTTCGACCGTCGATGAGGATAAAGATATCTTTTAATCTCATCCGTCGAATTTTTAAATGCATTTTAATATATTAAAAATTGAAATTTTGCATTTATTTACTCAAAAAATTTGACTTATTATTATTTTATTATTTTATTTTTTTAATTATTTTTAAATTTTATTATTATTTTTATTTATTGTTGACACCCTCATCTTCAATGTGTTGTGGAAAGTAGAGTGTTGGAGAAGGAGACAATGACCCAATACAACCTACCTCTGACAAAGAGCTCGTCATTTGGGAAAACAAGAACAACAAAGCTTATGCATTAATCGCAGCATCTGTAAATGAAGAGGTGAGTCGCCATATTTCGTCATATTCAATTGCCTTTGAAGCCCTACAAAAGCTGAAAAAACTCTATGACTCACATTCTGCACTTGAAGTTGTCCAACTCATGATTAAACTCTTCACTCTTGAACTACAAAATAATGATCCTCTTGCTCTTGCATCTGAAGTAAAGTCTATAATGCATGATATCAACTCCACTAAGGTTGAGCTAGATATCCCTCTTATTGCTTTTCTCAAGGCACTTTATCCTACTTACTCCAATTATCTTGAGTCTTTGCAAGCAAATGGAAATCTCAAAGATATAATTGACTCTCTTGTGAAAAAGTTTGCTGAAAGAGAGAAAGCTTTTGGAAAGAAGACAACCCCTGAATCTTCTGAAGAGACTGTGTGCCTTGCTCATAAAGAAAAGCATCTTGCTCAAGATTCTACAAGAGGGAGAGGTGGACAAAGAGGAAGAGGAAGATATTTCAGAGGCGGGGGGGGGCAGACATTCTCAAGGAGAAAAGGCAGATTTGCACTACATTCGTTGCAAAAGAAATGGATCACATGATGCCTCTACATGCAAGCTACCATGGGACAAAATTGAGCAGAAAAGAAACCAACAGAAAGGTAAAACTGATGATACAGACAAAGGTAAAGCACCTGAATCTGCTCACTATGTTGAGGCACAATGTAACACTGGAGTAAATGCAGATTTGTTTAATGCTTCACTTGCTTCATGGAAAAATGATTGGTTGCTTGATTCAGGAGCAACCTGCCACATGACCCATAGAAAAGATTTTTTTGAAGATTTCACCGACAATGTTGATGGAGCAGTATACTTTGCAGATCAATCAAAAATCAAGCCATCAGGGCTTGGCACAATCAAGCTTAAACTGCCTGGTCTTCCAGGATTTCTTCTGGATCATGTTCTATATCTCCCACAGCTCAAGAGAAACTTGTTGTCCTTGGTCCACATCCGCCAACAAGGTCACTCCATTCATATGTTTGATGGCAAGCTTGAGGTAAGAAAAGCATCTGACCACTCACTTGTCATGAGGGGAATAGAAGAAGAAAGGCTTCTCAAACTGCAAGGAACATCTGCTCATGCACAACATTTCTCATACATTCTCATCATGAAGAAGGTACACTTCCTTCAAGTTTATTATGGCATGCTAGATTTGGATATTTGAACTATGACAGTCTCCGCTTATTGAAGAAAAATGTGTTGCTGGTTTGCCTACAATTCCTAGAAAACTTAAGCAATGTGATGCTTGCATTCTAGGAAAGCATAGCAAATAGTGTTTTCATGATTCACATTCAAGAGCACATAGAAACTTGAACTCATTCATTCAGATTTATGTGGTCCAATGCATGTTTCTTCTGCAAATGGAAATAAATATATCATGACGTTTATTGATGACTACACCAGAATGTGTTGGGTTCATTTATTGAAGAACAAATCTGATGCTTTCCTAACATTCAAGAATTTTCATAAATGGATTGAAAATGATGCACAATCTCATATTGGGTCTATTCGCACTGATAATGGAAACGAATATACATCAAATGAATTTGAAAACTATCTTCGCCAACATGGGATCAAACATCAAACAACTGTGCCTTATGATTAATCCCCAACATAATGGTGTAGCTGAAAGAATGAATAGAACAATCTTGAATATGGTACGATCCACGCTTTTCTTCAAAAACGTAAAGATAATGTTTTGGGCTGATGCTATTCTATGTTCTGCATATATAAAGAATAGATGTCCATCTAATTCTATAAGAAACAAGACTCCTTATGAATTTTGGTATGGACATATTCCTTCGGTAAAACATCTCAGGGTCTTTGGTTCCACCTGTTATGCTTTGATACCAAAGGTACATAGAAACAAACCTGGTGCTAGAATTCGTAAGTGTATCTTCCTGGGGTATTCAAACACCTCCAAAGCATACCACCTCTATGATGAAGTAAATAAAAAGTTTGTTGTATCTAGAGATATAATTTTTCTTGAATCATCCAAATATGAGAATGTTGTTGAGCGACAACTTGATTGCTTGGATAGATTCGCAAAAACAAAATCATTTCAAGAATTTCATAATCAGATTCCACATCTTGAAGGGGGATTCCTATTCTAGATCAACATGTGGAATCTTCTTCTGAAGAATACTCTCCCTCGACTGAAACTCCAACAACGGATGATGCTTTAAGTGATGTAATTGATAGAATTGGGAGACTCAATCTTGATTCAGTCCCAACTCAATCAACAGAGTAGCCTAGACCATCTCAGAAAGGTCCCCCAAAGTGGCTGACGAAGACACTTGAAAGTGTTCATCCTGATGAAATTGGAAAAACAAGAACCAGAAATTCAAACTGACAAAATGGAGGTGATGTAGATGACTCTAATTCACCCATTGATATGGATGTTTCTTATGATTGTGAATTGAACTTATCTATAGATTTTGAACCAACTTCCTTTAAAGAAGCTGCTTCTCATGATGAATGAAAAGAAGCGATGCAAAAGGAGTATGATGACCTCATAAAGAACGACACTTGGAAGCTGGTTGATCCTTCATTTGGAACCAAACCAATTGGCTGCAAGTGGGTCTACAAGAACAAGTACAAAGCTAATGGCTTACTTGACAAGCACAAAGCTAGGCTTGTGGAAAAAGGTTTTCCACAGAAGGTAGGGGTCGATTATGAGGAAAATTTTGCCCCCATAGCAAAATGGGCCACCATTCAGACACTCTTTGCACTAGCAGCTCATAACGGTTGGAAAGTCCATCAAATGGATGTAAAAACGGCCTTCTTGAATGGAGATCTAAAAGAGAATGTTTTTATGTCCCGACTTGAAGGATTTGTTGTGAAAGGACATGAACATAAAGTATGCAAACTTTTGAAGTCCTTGTATGGCCTCAAACAAGCACCACGAGCCTGGTATGAAAAACTAACTGAGCATCTTCTGAAACTCAACTTCAATCATTTTGATCTTGATGATGCAACTTTATTTGTCAAGAAAGTTGGAAAAACAGTTGTATATCTTGTGGTATATGTAGATGATCTTTTAATGACGGGGAACAATGAAAGCTACATTGCATCCATAAAGAAGGAATTGGGGAAAAGTTTTGAAATGACTGATTTGGGCTATGTTCATTACTATCTTGGCATTGAAGTAACCCAACATCCAAAGTCCATATTTCTTTCTCAAAAGAAATACATTGGAGATTTGTTGAACAGGTTTGGCATGACAGAGTGCAATCTCTTACTACTCCAATGGAACAAAACTTAAAGCTCACATCTATTGAAGGAAAGGAATTTGAGGATGCAACAAAGTATAGACAGCTTGTAGGAACTCTCCACTCCCTTACTACTACCAGACCATACCTTTCATTTGTTGTTGGAATCCTCCCCAGGTTTATGCAAAAGCCTTGTGAAGGACATTAGTCTACTACAAAAAGAGTTCTAAAGTACTTGAAGGGAACTCAAGACTATGGAATCAAGTACACACAAGTGGATGACTTCAGTTTGATCAGATACTCTGATTCAGACTTCGATGGAGACAAAGAAACTGGGGTATCTACTTCAGGATATGATATGAGTCTTGGATTAGGAGTTGTCTCCTAGATATCATGCAAACAATCAGTTCCAGTAGATTCCACAACAGAAGCAGAATACGTGGCAACAGCTGAAGTAACAAAAGAAATTGTGTAGCTCAGGAAAATTCTTGAAGATTTGCAGGTAAAACAAGTACAATCAACTCCACTCATGATTGACAACACCTCTGCAATAAAGTTGGCCAAGAACCCAAAGTTCCATGATCGAACAAAGCACATCAATACTAAATATAATCTGATCCGACATCATGTTGAGGCCAAAACAATCCATCTCCGTCATTGTTCCACAAATGAGCAAATTGCAGACATCTTCACCAAAGCGCTTGGAAGAGAAAAACTTGAAAGATTCAGAACGATGCCTGGACTCACCAACATCCCTTCAGATTAAGGGGGGGGATTTTGACACCTAATCCTCACGATTGGGTGAATTTATGTAAATAGTTAAATTAGGAATGTGAACAGTCATCAGAAGATGAACTGAGCAGTCACACCCTTTTGTATATAACAATAGCCTACCTAATGAAATGAATCGAATCAGTTTTACTGCCTATTGGAGAGTTACTTCCTAGCCTGACAACTATTATACTAATCATTATCACTACTTAACTCACGTTATTACTATATTAATAATTTTATTTCATGTTATTACTATAAAGTTTGTTTGTTTTATGTTTTATGTTTACTATTTTGTAGCACTATTATACTAATCATTATCATTATTTAATTCATCTTATTAATATATTAATAATTTTAATTCATGTTATTACTATATTGTTTGTTTATTTTACCTTTTATGTTTTACTATATTGTAACACTATTATACTAATCATTATCATTATTTAATTCATGATATTACTGTATTATTTGTTTGTTTTATGTGTTATGTTTTACTATTTTGTAACACTATTATAGTAATCATTATAACTATTTAATTCATGTTATTATTGTATTGTTTTTTGTTTTACTTTTTATGTTTTACTATTTTGTAACACTATTGTACTAATCATTATCATTATTTAACTCATGCTATTACTATATTAATAATTTTAATTCATGTTATTACTATATTGCTTGTTTGTTTTATGTTATATGTTTTACTATTATGTAACACTACTATACTAATCAGTATAATTATTTAATTTAATGTTATTACTATATTGTTTGTTTGTTTTATGTTTTACTATATTATAACTGTTAGCCTCCTGCTACAGCAGGTTACTCATATTTCATGATTGACATTTTTACAGGCCAAATATGTCATACTTTGCATGTTGAAATGCTCCATATTTGCTTAAACAGTCTCCAAGCGAAGAAGGCTACTCAGAGTTCATTTAACTGCCTTCCAAATTTTGAGAATTTATTCTAGTGTTGCTAATTTTCAGTTAAAGGGAGGTCCAAACAGCTTAATTTTGGTCTCCCTAGGTTTAAATTTCCTGTTTTAGAATATAGAGAATGAAAATATGTCCAAACTGCTTAATCTTGGTAGATTCTTAGATAGGTAGAGAATCAAAGGAGCCCAACAGCTTAATCTGGGCCCTCGGATGAAATAAGGGTAGTCTGTAGATAGGAAAGCATGAAAAGGAAAAATTGAAATGATGGGTTTGCAAGTCTAAGTGCACCCAAATCAAAAGAAGAAAAAATGTTAGGTAAGTAGGCTGGGTAGGTAGTTTTGAGGTTGCTGAATCTTGATTGTTGATCAGTTCCAGGTTTGCAAGCATCATCCTTGCTCAGGACACAATCACCAGTCAATTCTATGCGAGAAGCTCAAAAACAGGTATAACTAACTCCCTCTCTCCACCTTCCCCAATCATTAACTAACTTCCCCAAAAGAGGTCAAGATCTGCTTGATACCTCTTAAGTTCCATCATTTTCATATCATTAGCTTGGGTGAAGATCTACTTTACTCAAAGATGTTCCATGCTCTCTCTAAAAGGTTCTACCCCCTCGTAACAGCCTAATATCTCCTGAACTTAGCGCTTTCTCGCCATCTCCATATTAACCACTGACATTATTATTTAGCTCCCTATATTTTCCCATCCCCCTACTAAAATTATGTAAATCATCCCCTATGTAAATATCCCTCCCCCTGGTTGAGAAATAACCATAAGTACCCCCGGGAATTGCTCAGTTTACCTGAAACTTAGCAAAAACCCTCATGCTACCCCTTCAATCCATCTTCCAAATACAATGGACGCCTTCCAGAGTATAAAATCCCTTTTCAGGTTATCGGGCTCCTTCCGAAGCCTCAAATGCCTTTCAGACCCACTTACTCACTGCTTCCGATCGCAACAAACCCCTTGCCAACTTCCTTAACACTCCACAGATCCTAGTAAGCCATCTCGCATCGCAATATCGCAATATTCTCACCACATAAGTCATGACCCATCCGTCGTTACCCGACGCGATATCGCAATATCGACGATCGGCGGTCGCAAGCATTGCATGTCCAACTAAGACACGTTCCCGTTCCCCGCCGATGCGATATTGCGATTGCATCGGAGAAGTAAATCGCATCGCCTTCAGTATCAACACCCCACCATGTCACTTATGTACCAGGGACCCACCGCAGGCTGACGTCATCCGCCGTATTGCTGACGTCATGCTGACGTCAGCAGCCAGAAAGCCGAAAATTCGCGTAGGAAGAAAAATCGCACTTCGGAGCTCCAGAACAAGAAACAAAGGCAGTTTTCGATGCGCGATTAGCACGAAGTGCTAATCACGCATCGCTATGGGAAATAGGACGTTTTGGGGAATCTTTGGGGAATCTTTTGATTCCTTGGACCGTTCTGCGCCGAAAAAGCCTGAAATCGCGCGATCGTGCCAAATTAATCTGGTTTAAAGACAGCAAAGGACCAATGACAAAGATTAAAGTGTATCAGATCAAATCATCAGGGAACAAGCATGCCAAAGAGTATCAGCAGGCGGCAGAAACCATCAATGTAGCGGAAAAGAGTATCAGCAAAAATCTTAAGCAGCGGCCCAAAGCAAGAGAACATTTAATACCTTCCAGCAGAGTCAAAGAAAGAGGGCGAAGCCACTCAAAAACCCTCAAATCATAATTATTGCACATTTAAACTTGCACCAGAATAGATCTACAGATCCCGAAGCACAGTTACTCCAACAGCACCGCATCAAGCCTCCAAGGGCCACATTGCACTCCTTTCGATTCAGGTGCCTCTAGCGCATTCCAAAGGACTTAAGTGCATTTAATTCGAGCAACACTTAGGTTTTAGAAGAGATTTTCCAGTTTAGGTCAATTGTAATGAATGACTTTCTGATATTTTTCTTATATATACCACCCTGAAACATGTAGTGAGGGGTTGGTTGGTTGGTCAGTGAGTCGAAGACACTGCTTAATCTTCTTCTCAACATTTTCTCCAAGCAGAGACCCGCACTGTAACTGTCATACTTTCTATAATCAAAGATTGCTGAAAGCATGGATTTCAGAACTGCTTGATGTGTTTAATTGGCCAAGGAGTGACTACGAAATTCTTGTGCTTCTACATGATTCAATAAGTGTTTTTCTCTGTTAATTTTCATGTTTTTTCCACCGTTCCGCCATCTAAATTGCAGAAAAAAAGAATAGCTTAAGATTTGTTTAACTACACCTTAAGTTCAATTTCTTCCCTTTTTTATGTTTTCATCAGAAATAGCTATGAGCATCTATACTTAAATGATCTTGTTTACGCTGTTTATTTCACATATGAATGAGAATTTAGGAATTCTTAACTGCTCCTAGACCACCATTCATCCACTTCTCCTCTTTTTCAGTATGGTGAAATGATTCTCCTTTTCCTTTCATCTCTGATTTCCATCATTCCATCCCTTCGGTAGATTGATAATTGTATCATGTGTAGCTATCTTGCTCCTTAATCCTCTTATGATCAAGAAGACGCAATAGCAAGCCTTAATCTGTGACTCCACGCCCAATGGTTTGAAACTTATCACACCTTACCTTTCCTCTTTGCTTGAGACTTCTACCTTCCATCCAAACCCAAACAAAAAACCCCTGAGCCAAAAGCTAGCCTAAAATCATCAACAAAGTTGAATCATTAAGAGAGAGCCCTCTATGATTGCAGGTGGGCTAGAACCTGCAATCCAAAGATTGGTTTGTGGTTACCTCGGCCGTATCCCTAAACAGGAGCCTAGGGACAACCTGAGTGATAACATAATGGCGACTCCGCTGGGGAACTCCTCAGATAAATTCATTAAATCAGTCGGCAACCCTACAGAGGAAGAAACCGACCTGTGAAGGCCTTGGTCGACCTGTGTTGTTGCGTTTTTAGAAAAATTCCCAAAAAATAGATTAGAAGCTGGCTCCTAAGAAGCAAACGCATAATACACGATCAAATCCTGATCCAAATAGCCCAGCTGGTGTTGAAAATCCGAATTTAATTCCTAAGATCATTAGAAAACAAAAGCAAAAAGAATACCAAACTGCTGCTAGTCCTGAAACAGTTCAGCTAATTGGTGTACCAACCCTTGTCAAAGTTTTATTCTGGTCAACCCCAAGTTCCCCTGGTTCATCACCCCCTTCTCCAAGTAGCTCCTCTACACCTCTATCCCATACTCCCGCTACCACTACTACTCCTTCTACCCTGGTTGTTCCTGCCACCCCCGCTGCTCTAGCTTTTCCGCTTATCCCCGTTATCATGGCTAGATATGAACCCCTACAATTTCCTGCTAATCCCGGGGCTATGCCTCGGGATTACCAATCAAAAATCACCTATTTTGATGGCACAACCTCCTGCACCGCCCTACAACATACAAAGAAAATGCAGGATTATTTTGAGAGTTATGAGATTGACAATGAGTGTAAGAATGAATATTTTTGTCCAAATTTTGACCGGTGATGTTAGAACCTGGTTTAGGGAACTTCCACCCAATTCTATAGTAAACCCTGAAGCCTTATACCAGACATTCATTAACAAATGGGAGAAAAAGAAAGACCCCCTTCACATACTGTCCGAGTATGATACTATCAAAAGAGGACCTGGGGAAGCTGTTCTCGATTACTGTGCCAGATTTAACAATGTTTACAATGCAATACCACAAAATTTAAGACCTCCACCTGACCTTGCGTTATACAAATTCCCAGATGGCTTTGATGCCGAGATGGCGTATCAATTAAGGGAAAGAGCCCCTCAAAGCCTTGCAAAAATGCAAGATGCTGCAGTGAGTGTGGAAGAAAATCTAATCGCTAAAAGAAACAAAACTAGAACTGAGAGAAGAACCACTTTCAAAGAAGAAACCTCAGCCTTCAATCAGAAGCTAGATGCTATCATCAGTGGCATGCATAGGCTGGGCGATAGAGTAGACAATGTTGAGAGGAAAACTTCATGGGAGGGTCAACAGCCCAATACAATAAGGAACCCAAACTTCAGAAAAACCCAAAACTCAAACGTTGGTAGGGCCGGTCCGGACCACGATATTAGGCCTCCCTTTCAAGAAAACTATGCAGAAGCATCTACATCCGCTAAGCCCACAGACGGGATGCACATGAACCTGATAGATTCAGAAAACGAATAGCAAATCTTCCTCACGGAAGAAGACCGACCATACCTTGATACAAAACAATTCCGCACCAAGTCGGGAGAGTCCTTTGACTTTAAACAAGGTTATGATACCGCTATATACGAGGTACACAAGCAATACAAATTAAGAACAAGGACTATTGATGTTCCCCCATCTAGCAGAACAAAAGATAGCAAACAACTCAACAAAACTAAAGGGAAGATCACCAACAATCAACCAGCTGACAGCCCTGTCCCAAACCCTCATCAAGTTACTGTGGAGGATGTAACAGATACACATTCTCCTATTGATCAGCCTCTGCCCCCCTCCTATCCAAAAGAAGATCTGAAGAACATTCCCGGACATCTTCCCAAAACAGAGATACCACAAACGGTCATACACCGTGACACTGACATTCCAAAAGAAAACATAGAGAGTATGCCTGAAAAAGAGAAATTCACCACTGTCAACGCCAAGAACTCATTGGAAAAACCATTTAGTTTAGAAGCAGAGACTGGAAAACTCAAGATTTCCATTCCCCTCTCAGAACTGGCTAAGCAGGATGTATATAGACAATGAATTCAAAGGTCGCTTCAATTACCAAAAGTAAGGGATGATGTAAACGTTTTAGATGATACCCCTGAAGTATTGTTTGGGCCAGAAGTTGACGGAAAAACAACATATGGACCTGTTCCACCTTCCTATGTCAGCCTGCACATACATGAAAAAATACTACATAATGCTATGTTTGACTCAGGTGCCTCACATAACCTTATGCCCAAAGCTGTAATGGAAAGGTTGAATCTCGATGTCACCAGGCCATACAAAGATCTGTATTCCTTTGATTCAAGTCAGGTCAAATGTTTAGGCTTGATCAAAGACCTTTGTGTCTCTCTAGTCCAATTCCCCAACAAGGACAATCTTAATGGACGTAGTAGTAGCCGACATTCCCACAAAGTATGGTATGCTTCTATCCAGATCGTGGGGAGCAAAATTGCAAGGATCCCTTCAACTCGACCTCTCTTATGCCACTATATCTGTCTTTGGGCAACCAAAGAGACTATATAGAGAAACATTAATGAAGTATGTGGTAAGCAGTGAGGAAAAATCCCAATATTTTCCAATATACTCAATCCATTCTGATATGGATTCGTTTATTTTATTTAATGATAACACCAACCCTCCAACTGATGATAAGCCGTTATCTTTGGAGCAAGGAACCTACATCAATGAAAAAAGGGTTGCCAATACCCATGAAATTGTCTCAACAGCTAAGGCAACCAACAAACAACAAGAAGAAAATCCCGAAACAGAAATTACCAGTCCGCCCATTCCCCAAACAACTGAAACTCTCAATACAAACCTCGAACGAGAAGCCACATGGTATTTGGATTTTGATGTTTTAGTTAACAAGTTAGGAGCAGGGGCTGGAGTGTGGATTTACAATACTTATGATAATCACGCACAAGGCCATGCATATAGACTCAATTTCAGATGTACAAACAATATGGCGGAGTATGAAGCTCTTCTCTTAGGCCTGAAGTTGCTCAAAACCCTAGGGGCTACTACCGTCTCCATCCTAGGTGATTCGAACTTGATTATACAACAAATAAAGGGTAACTTTGTCACTAATGATAGTAGAATGAGAGCTTACAGGGCCGCTGCCACCGAATTACTCAACGCCTTCAGTGAATTTAAGCTGGCCAAAATTGCACGAGATCATAATATTCATGCCCATAGCCTAGCCACCTACGCTAGCACATGCAAGCTTCCCTTTGAACTAAATCACCATTTCACCGTTGAAACAAAACACAGACCTTCGGTCCCTAACAATGTCAAGGATTGGCAGATATTCCAAGATGATGCCCAGATTAACAATTTCTTAACTCTGGAGGACGAATTATCCAACACAAACATTGACATGGATGCGATGGCCGAATCACAACAGTTAGCAGAAGAAAACCACCTGACTCTAATAGCTGCAACAACTAGACAAATCCTATGCCCAACTGTTTTCGACAGTACAAACATAGGACAGCTGAAACAAATTTGTTCAGAGAAAACAACCAAGATAAAGGATGAGTTTATTGATCTGAAAGGTAATGTTCTTCCTTCCGACCTTACTCCATTGGAGGACATGTTTGATGACAACGATGTGCCCAAAAAACCAAAAATGGAACCTTTGAATGCTGCCATAGAAGAACACAACATAGGAACAGTAGAACATCCCAGAATGATTAAATTATCCAAAAATCTTCCTCCTCGCCAAAAACCGAAATATGTGGATTTGTTCAAAGAATTCCAAGATGTATTTGCCTGGAGTTACGAGGAATTGAAGTCCTATGAGACTTCAGTAATCCAACATACCATTCCCTTAAAACCAAATCAAAAACCGTTCAAACAAAAACTTAGAAGAATCAACCCCATGCTTCTTCCCTTGATTGAAAAAGAAATAAAGAGAATGTTTGAAGCAGGTATCATTGCGCCCATCAGATTCTCTGAATGGGTGTCTAACTTAGTTCCCACTAGAAAAAAAACAGGAGAGATAAGACTGTGTGTAGACTTGAGAAATTTAAACCAGGTCTCTCTAAAAGACCACTACCCGTTGCCCAAAATGGATCATATCTTGCAAAGAGTAGCGGGTTCCTTTAGAATTTCTTTACTAGATGGATTTTCAGGATTTAACCAAATCCTTGTTCACCCGGATGACCAGGACAAGACAACTTTTACCACACCCTAGGGAACATTCAAGTACGTTAAAATGCCTTTCAGGCTAAAAAACGCCGGTGCTACCTTTAAAAGGGCGATGGATATTGCGTTTGCTAAGGAGATACATGATTTCCTCATAGTTTACCTTGATGACCTAACCCCATTCTCCAAATCCGATCAAGAGCACCTTAAGCACTTAAGGTAAATTTTCATGACATGTAGGAAATACGGCATTTCCTTGAACCCTAAGAAGTCCCTGTTTTCCCTGGAGGAAGGCAAGATTTTAGGGCATATAATATCAAAAGATGGGATTAGAATTGACTCGGAAAGAATTCAAGATATCCTTCTGATGAAAATGAGAAATTGGGATTGCCAAAAATCCCACTTCCTTTTTAAAATCTTGATCCTGGACCTGTGAGTTATAGCCCACGAAGCCTTGACGAAAGCATTCTAAATAAAAAAAATCATCATTGTTCGTCATTGTTCTCACTCAAGAATAGGATTAATTCCTTCCAGTTTCTCTCTTGACAAGCGTTGCCACACATTTTCCTCCATTGCTAACCAAAAAGCACGAAAGCTAGACCATCTACCATTGTCCTCTATTAACTTCCCAAGCTTCTCACGGTTTTCTTCTACAAATCTTCTACAATTGCCTGGAACATTAGTTAAATAAACACGAACTAACTCCCTCCTGTACTGGCAATCAAGACATTGAAATGGGCGATGGGAGTTTTCCCTGATAACCTGAACTTGTGCCTTAATCACAAGGATATCTGCCACAATGAAGCCATCCGATACTTTTGATAGCTGCATAAACTTTTTCCAACCCCAATCATGTTCCTTTTTACAGAATCGGTGTAGTGTATCGGAGTATTTAGATTTCTTTGGATCCTTGTTCACTACAGCAATTGTAAATTGAGCAAAATGACTCCAACCTGGCAGGATATTGTCATAGTCAGACACACACAGAAAAAGAGAAAGGTGGTTACAGAGATCACACCCCTAGGGATATACTAATATGTACCATCGATAACCACCAACTTCAAACACATTACTCCGGCAATTCACACGATGCAACAATCAACAAATCAACACTGTATTGAAATTATAGTGCGCTGTCCATAACACGCGTTGTATATTGGTTAATACCAAGGGACAGGGTATAAGCCAGGTAGCCATAGATGTTGCTACCTCCATATTTTATGAATTCAAACAGTCCGTTGTCCATAAAAAAAAAAAAACTCACGGTGATTCTCCCAATTCATCGTTTGAACCACAAAATACCATCTATACTACGTGAGAATTATATTAACATTCCGCCACACGGAACGCATCAGCATAATAATTCAAGAACTATTTTTTTTTATTGAAGAACAATGATTCCATTCTCCCTACTGTTAACACACACAACCACACATAATTTGCTCAATTATAAACACACAAGCGTATGCAATACTAGAACACATTTCATATATATACAAAACAAATTACATTCCAGGCTAAGGCATTTCAGCCTTAAAACCCAGCTCACAATCGACTACATCTTGCTCACTCACAATTTTACTCACAAATAAGATATCTCACACCCTATCACACTATACATTTATAAGATACATTGGAAGGATCGATCAGATCTTCTCCTAGTTTTTTTTTACAATGAAAGCTCTCCAAAAGCATGCATGGCTGTTATCAATAGCAAGTCTCCTCAAAACATATCCACTTTAAAGCTACTTTAATTATGCTTTTCTGCTTTAAAAAAGGCTTTCCTCTTTTCTAATCCTCTGGTCCATGCTTGCTTGCTTTGTTGTCGGGTGCTCCCGCATCAGACTCCCGAGGCACAAAAATTTATGACCTCCTGGTCATATGCTTCTCCTGGTCTTTAGCAATTTTATCAACTGCATTCCTTCACTGCAACCAACCTCTTCAGTAACAGCCTCCTCTGTTACACGATACCTCACCAAGCCCTCCGCACTCGGTCTTTTGGCATCCTCTAGGTTGTTGCAAATCTTCTCACCTTCCGCTGCCGCCATCTGAACAATAGCAAGACCATAAACTCTCCATCTTTAACACACTGCACCTCTTTCCACAGAATATTTTGCTGCTCTGATACCATCTGATGAAAATGAGAAATTGGGGTTGCCCAAAATCCCACTTCCTTTTTAAAATCTCGATCCCGGACCTGTGGGTTATGGCCCACGAAGCGTCGACGGAAGCATTCTAAATAAAAAAATCATCATTGTTCATCATTGTTCTCACTCAAGAATGGGATTAATTCCTTCCATTTTCTCTCTTGACAAGCATTGCCGCACAGTTTCCTCCATTGTTGACCAAAAAGCACAAAAGCTAGACCACCTACCATTGTCCTCTATTAACTTCCCAAGCTTCTCACGGTTTTCTTCCACAAATCTTCTACAAATGCCTGCAACATTAGTTAAATAAACACGAACTAACTCCCTCCTGTACTGGCAATCAAGACATTGAAATGGGCGATGGGAGTTTTCTTTGATAACCTGAACTTGTGCCTTAATCACAAGGATATTTGCCACAATGAAGCCATCCGATACTTTTGATAGCTGCATAAACTTTTTCCAACCCCAATCATGTTCCTTTTTACAGAATCGGTGGAGTGTATCAGAGTATTTAGATTTCTTTGGATCCTTGTTCACTACAGCAATTGTAAATTGAGCAAAATGACTCCAACCTGGAAGGAGCTTGTCATAGTCAGACACACACAGAAAAAGAGAAAGGTGGTTATAGAGATCACACCCTTGGGGATATACTAAGATGTACCATCGATAACCACCAACTTCAAACACATTACTCCGACAATTCACACGATGCAACAATCAACAAATCAACACTGTATTGAAATTATAGTGCGTTGTCCATAGCACGCGCTGTATATTGGTCCATACCACTTGATGCAGGGTTATCCCCGCAAACCCAGGATCTTCATATGCTAACTATCACGGGTTAGCAATCTCCATGAATGCGGCAACTCTTCAAAATAATCAACAAGGAATTCATCAAACCGTAACTGCCGAGGGTTACCATTATCTCAACCATCTTACGCACAGGTTATTGTATCAATTAAAAATTACAGCGCCATCATTCCTTTCAGGCCTTTGACTGTCATTGCTCCATTGAATATCTAGGATCCAGAGTGCATCTTCCACACTGAATGAAACACAATTTAATCACACAATTTCCCATCTCCATATATGGATAGGCAGAATCCAATCATCATCATTATCAAGGAGCTAACAACCTCATTAATATCTGAATATCAATTTTCAATTCAAATCAGAAAACGTGACAGCGACTTTTTAATGATCAACTTCCAGATAAATCCGAACTTCCTAATGTAGTTCTTGTCAACTCCGTTTCTGAACCAGCAAGAACTGAACTTCTAGATAAAAATAAATCAGGCTATGTTAGCGATTACCTACAGCAAACCTCTCCACGCTAATACAGTCACACCACGCTCACAGGTGTTGATATACTGTGAATTCCTGCGGCCTTACGGATCAATAACGACCGAAATACTCAAGGGTTTGTTGCATATGGTTCCCAACTCACAGCACGGTTATGTGTTAACCTTTGGCCGCACCCATCCTCATTCCGTTGTCCACATATACAATCATACATACAGTGGCCACGTTTATGTATTAACCTCTGGCCGCGCCCATCCTCATTTCGCTGTTCTCCGAACCTGGCATATCCAACGCATGCACCAATTATAAAGAGACTGTATAAATTAACACACAGTTAATTATATCTTATTATCATGCATATTAAATGTATAAAGATTCACAACTATCACCCATTTAACCAGCGGTGCTTGCATGAAAATAATGCTTTCAAACATAACATAAAGGTGCTTCACAAAATGAACAGATAGCCATTCCCTTAATATCATCCCACAATTCAATACCCACAGTCAATTAACTACTAGATGCAAGCATACAATTTAACAAAATACCACAAAATTTTTTTCAAACCGGCCAGAGGAATTTTCATAACAATATTTCTGGCACGCTCCTCCCTCTCTTGAGATGAGAGATTTCTACCCCTTTATTTATAATTACACAAGGAAAAGATGAGATCTTATCTCCTAGAAAAAATCAAGCTTTTTCTTTTTTTACACAATGATTTAAAGCCTGAAGCTTTCCTCCATTTTATCCTAATTTTTAACTGGAAAAACATAGAATTTCTATCCCAGCTTTTCTCCTAAACTAGTTCTCCCATATCCTTTTATTTAGAAAAAGAATATTTACATAAATTCACTTCCTAAAACAACAAAATATTCAAAATTATCACACCCCGTCTTTATTCCATATTTACAAATGAAAATGGGCTTGATGCTCCTGCATCACCTTCAAATCCCTTATCCAAGAAACATAAAAGAATTGCAAGCATTCCTCGGAAAGATCAACTTCCTAAGGAGATTTATCCCAAATCTAGCCGAACTAATAAGGCTATTGAGAAACATGCTGAAAAAGGATGCCAAGGTAAAATGGTCTCTCGAAACCAAGCAGGCTTTTGAGAGTATAAAAACTGCCCTAACTCAAACACCTGCCCTCACCAGTCCTCAATTCGACAGAGATTTTATCATTTTTTCCTTCGCATCCGAACACACTATAGTTGTTGTCCTTCTACAGAAAGATGATCAGGGCAACGGGAAGCCAATTTCTTTCTTCAGCCGAGCTTTGAGAGACGCGCCCTTGAAATTTCAGATCATGGAAAAGCAGGCCTATGCCCTGGTCAAAGCCATCAAAGATTTTAGAATTTACATCCTATACTCCCATGTGATTTCCTATGTCCCTAATGCTGTTGTAAAGGATATACTAACTCAAGAGGGACTGGAAGGAAAAAGAGGCAAATGGATTTCCAGCATCCTTGAATACGACATTGAAATAAAGCCCACTAAGCTCATAAAAGGACAAGGGTTAGCCAAACTAATGTCCGAAACAAACTTACAAGCATTAGACATTAATGAACTGGACGATGAACCGGAGTTGGCGACTCCACAGATCAGTGAAACCTTCATGCAATCCCCTTGGTACGTTGATATTTGCTTTGTATTGTTAAACCTGTGTTCCCCCAGGATTGTCTAGAACCAAGAAAAGATTTTTAAGGATGAAATCATCAAACTTTTGTGTCATAGATGGTGCTTTATTTTGGAAAAATCATGAAGGTATTTTGCTTAAATGTTTAACTATAAATGAAATTAACAGCATCATGAAAGAATTCCATGCAGGGGACTGTGGAGGACACTTATATTGGAAATCCACGTCTGACAAGATCTTACGGGTTGGTTATTACTGGTCCTCTTTATTTGCAAATGTAAAGAAGTTTACTGCCTCATGCCACAAATTCCAAATCTTTGAAGGGAAAAGAAAACTACTGCCCTTGCCCCTTAAGCCCATTTCAATCGAGAAACCTTTTCAACAATGGGGTCTTGACTTCATTGGAGAAATCCATCCCTCTTCCTCAGGCCAACACAAGTGGATATTAACAGCCACCGATTATTTCACTAAGTGGATTGAAGCCATCCCCTATAGGCAAGCCAAGGACTCCACCATTATCCAATTCCTTGAGAGCAATATCCTTTCTAGATTCGGCTGCCCTGAGAAAATTATCACTGACAATGCTGCTGCTTTCAAATCCAAAAAAATCATCACTTTTGCCATAAATACCAGATCACCTTAGGCCACTCCACAGCTTACTACCCTCAAGGTAATGGCTTGGCTGAGTCTTCCAACAAAAGCCTAATCAATATCATAAAGAAACTGCTGGAAGAAAACAAAAAGAACTGGCACAAGAAGCTCACAAATTCTCTGTGGGCAGATAGACTTTCCACCAAAAAATCCATTGGGATGAGACCTTATGAACTTGTATATGGCATGGAAGCCAAGTTCCCCTCATCTCTGGGCGTACCTACTATCAAATTGTTGCAATAAATTCAGGCTGAACCGAATGACATGCAGAGAAGAGTTAATCAAACCATTCACCTTCAGCAAACCAGAGAACAAGTCTTCAACAGAGCTCAAATACTGCAGGAAAAACTCAAGAAAATGTTTGATAAGAAGACCAAAGCAGAGGATTTCTGGGTGGGCAGAAAAGTTCTAAGATGGGATTCACGAAGAGAAGACAAGGGAAAACACGCAAAATTCGATTTTCTGTGGAAAGGTTCGTACATTATCAACGCTCTGTAAGGCAATAATACCTATTTTCTCAAATCTCCAGATGGCAGCATAGCTGAAGAAGGCCCGGTCAGTGGCCGAATGCTAAAGCACTACAATGGTCCTCTTGATTAAAAAGAGCAGATGGTGTTTTATTTTGTACATATTTGTATATAACAGTATTTTGATTTTTGTAAGAATCCATAATGTTGGAGCATGCAGAAGAAACCAGGCAGTGCTTTACAGTTCAACAACAGCACAAGCAAAGGAAAGAGCTGTTAACAAGTCTAAAGGTTCAAATCAATCCAACAGTTAGGAAGAAGACGTGTAAAACAACAACAACTAAAGACTAAGGCATTCTGACCTGCTATTCTTGGCTTCTCACAGGGAGAAACCATCCCCAAGTGGAGGCACTGTTAGCCTCCTGCTGTGGCAGGTTACTCATATTTCATGATTGACATTTTTACAGGCCAAATATGTCATACTTTTCATGCTGCAATGCTCCATATTTTCTTAAACAATCTCCAAGTGAAGAAGGCTACTCAGAGTTCATTTAACTTCCTTCCAAATTTTGATAAGTTATTCAGGTGTTGCCAATTTTCAGTTAAAGGGTGGTCCAAACAGCTTAATCTTGGTCTCCCTAGGTTTAAATTTCCTGTTTTAGAATATAGAGAATGAAAATCTGTCCAAATAGCTTAATCTTGGCAGATTCTTAGATAGGTAGAGAATCAAAGGAGCCCAACAGCTTAATCTAGGCCCTCGAATGAAATAAGGGTAGTCTATAGATAGGAAAGCATGAAAAGGAAAAATTGAAATGATGGGTTTGCAAGTCTAAGTGCACCCAAATCAAAAGAAGAAAAAATGTTAGGTAAGTAGGCTGGGTAGGTAGTTTTAAGGTTGCTGAATCTTGATTGCTGATCAGTTCCAGGTTTCCAGGCATCATCCTTGCTCAAGACACAATCACCAGGAAATTCTATGCGAGAAGCTCGAAAACAGGTATAACTAACTCCCTCTCTCCACCTTCCCCAATCATTAACTAACTTCCCCAAAAGAGGTCAAGATCTGCTTGATACCTCTTAAGTTCCATGATTTTCATATCATTAGCTTGGGTGAAGATCTGCTTTACTCAAAGATGTTCCATGCTCTCTCTAAAAGGTTCTATCCCCTCATAACAGCCTAAGATCTCCTGAACTTCCTCCCCTTGGTTGAGAAATAACCATAAGTACCCCCGGAAATTGTTCAGTTTACCTGAAGCTTCGCAAGAACACTCATGCTACCCCTTCAATCCATATTCCAAATACAATGGACTCCTTCCAGAGTATAAAACCCTTTTCGGGTTATCAGACTCCTTCCGAAGCCTCAAATGCCTTTCAGACCCACTTACTCACTCCTTTCGACCGCAACAAACCCCTTGCCGACTTCCTTAACACTCCGCAGATCCTAGTAAGCCATCTCGCATCGAAATATCGCAGTATTCTCACCACATAAGTCATGACCCATCCGTCGTTACCCGACGCGATATCGCGATATCGGCGATCGACAGTCGCAAGCATCGCATGTCCAACTAAGACACCTTCCCATTCCCCGCTGATGCGATATTGCGATCGCATCGGAGAAGTTCATCACATCGCCTTCAGTATCAGCACCCCACCATGTCACTTATGTACTAGGGACCCACCGCAGGCTGACGTCATCCGCCATACTGCTGACGTCATGCTGACGTCAGCAGCCAGAAAGTCGAAAATTCGCGCAGGAAGAAAAATCGCACTTCGGAGCTCTAGAACAAGAAACAGAGGCAGTTTACGATGCGCGATTAGCGAGAAGCGCTAATCGCGCATTGCTACGGGAAATAGGCCGTTTCGGGGAATCTTTGGGGAATCTTTTGATTCCTTGGCCCGTTCTGCGCCGAAAAAGCCTGAAATCGCTCGATCGTGCCAAATGAATCCGGTTTAAAGACAACAAAGGACCAATGACAGAGATTAAAGTGTATCAGATCAAATCATCAGGGAACAAGCATTCCAAAGAGTATCAGCAGGCGGCGAAAACCATCAATGTAGCAGCAAAGAGTATCAGTGAAAATCTTAAGCAGCGGCCCAAAGCAAGAGAACATTTAATACCTTCTAGCAGAGTCAAAGAAAGAGGGTGAAGCCACTCAAAAACCCTCAAATCATAATTATTGCACATTTAAACTCGCACCAGAATAGAGCTACAGATCCCGAAGCACAGTTACTCCAACAACACCGCATCAAGCCTCCAAGGGCCACATTGCACTCCTTTTGATTCAGCTGCCTCTAACGCAGCCCAATGGACTTAACTGCATTTAATTCCAGCAACACTTAGGTTTTAGAAGAGCTTTTCTAGCAGACTTGTTTAGGTCAATTGTAATGAATGACTTTATGATATTTTGCTTATATATACCACCCTAAAACATGTAGTGAGGGGTTGGTTGGTTGGTTAGTGAGTCGAAGACACTGCTTAATCTTCTTCTCAACATTTTCTCCAAGCAGATACCCGCACTGTAACTGTCATACTTTCTATAATTAAAGATTGCTGAAAGCATGGATTTCGGAAGTGCTTGATGTGTTTAATTGGCCAAGGAGTCACTACGGAATTATTGTGCTTCTACATGATTCAATAAGTGTTTCTCACCTCTGTTAATTTTCATATTTTTTCCACCATTCTGCCATCTAAATTGCAGAAAAAAAGAATAGCTTAAGATTTGTTTAACTACAACTTAAGTTCAATTTCTGCACTTTTTTATGTTTTCATCAGAAATAGCTATGAGCATGTATACTTAAATGATCTTGTTTACGCTGTTTCTTTCACATATGAATGAGAATTTAGGAATTCTTAACTGCTCCTAGACCACCATTCATCCACTTCTCCTCTTTTTCAGTATGGTTAAATGATTCTCCTTTGCCTTTCATCTCCGATTTCCATCATTCCATCCCTTCGGTAGATTGATAATTGTATCATGTGTAGCTATCTCGCTCCTTAATCCTCTTATGATCAAGAAGACGCAATAGCAAGCCTTAATCTGTGACTCCACGCCCAATGGTTTGAAACTTATCACACCTTACCTTGCCTCTTTGCTTGAGATTTCTACCTTCCATCCAAACCCAAACAAAAAACCCCTGAGCCAAAAGCTAGCCTAAAATCATCAACAAAGTTGAATCATTAAGAGAGAGCCCTCTCTGATTGCAGGTGGGCTAGAACCTGCAATCCAAAGATTGGTTTGTGGTTACCTCGACCGTATCCCTAAACAGGAGCCTAGGGACAACCTGAGTGATAACAATAACAATATTTTGTAACACCATTTATGTTTTACGATTTACTATTTTAACACTATTTTGTAAGACTATTATACAAATCATTATAATTATTTAATTCATGTTATTACCCTAGTAGTAATTTTAATTCATGTTACTACTATATTTTTTGTTTGTTTTATATTTTATGTTTTACTATTATGTTACACTATTTTGTAACAGTATTATATTAATCATTATCATTATCTAATTCATGTTATTACTATATTAATAACTTTAATTCATGTTATTACTATATTGTTTGTTTGTTTTATGTTTTATTTTTTACTATATTGTAATACAATTTTGTAACACTATTATACTAATGATTATCATTATTTTACTTATGTTATTACTATATTAATAATTTTAATTCATGTTATTACCATACTAATAATCTTAATTCATGGTATTACTATATTATTTGTGTGTTTTATGTTTTACTATTTTGTAACACTATTATACTAATCATTATCATTTTTTAATTCATGTTCTTACCATATTAATAATTTTAATTCAAGTTATTACTATATTTTTTGTTTGTTTTATGTTTTATGTTTTACTATTTTGTAACACTATTATACTGATCATTATCATTATTTAATTCATGTTATTATGGTATTGTTTGTTTGTTTTATTATTTACTATCTTGTAACACTATTTTGTGACACTATTATACTAATTATTATCATTATTTAATTCATTGTTAGGCCCCTATACTACTAGTGTAAGCCCTTATTGTTATTAGTACAACCCACTTACTATATTGATGTACCCATGTAGTGCCCATATTGTTACTATTGTGCCCCATAGAATCCCACTATTGTTATTATTTTGCACTTACATTATTATTTTTATGTCGGCTCTGATTATGTTATGACCCCTTAGACTCCTATATATAGAGAGGAGGTCTTTTCATTTGTATAATCCAAGAATTGTTCATTTATGTAATGTAGATGAGGTTTCCCCCTCGAAGAGGCTGAATTCTAAGGCATTGATCTATCTTGTCTATCTTTTCTTGAGCTGGTTTCATAACATTTGGTATCAGAGCTTTGGATTCTAGAATTTCGCTGCTCCAAACAGGTCATCATGGCATTTTCGCTATAAATTTTTTTCTGCGTCATTTCAGAAGCTAAACAGAACCCATTTGAGAAGCAATCGCGCTAAATCTCGGATCGAAATTTCAGAGCTTTTCGCGCTATATTTGCTGAGATATGATTTGAGAAAGTTGGACTTTCTGAAGACTCTTGAATTACATTCCAAACAGATCCAAAAGTTGTAACAGTGACACGCGGCACTTCATACAAGTTCGCTCTTCTAGAAATGTCTGTAATCAGGTCATCTTGGGAGACTGTGCAAAACTCTTTCTTGGAAAATCCAATTTGGTTCATACTTGTGGCATTGGAAAGAGGACGCAGTGGGCTACTACAGGTCACAATTTTGAGAACTTAAAGATCCAAAAGTACAGAGCTATAGTCATTTCAAGATCAAGCTCCTAAAATCAAGAAAAGGAAAGATGAGGAAGTTTGATGGCAAGGATCCAGTAAATTGGATACTTCAGATGGAGCAATATTTTGATCTACATGGTGTACCACTGTTACAAAAGGTATGTATTGCATCTTCATATTTAGAACCGGATCAATTTTTATGGTATGAATGGCTTTGTTCTCGTAAACAACTTGTTACGTGGTCAATTTTCACGGAGGAAATGATAGCACATTATGAGGATACAAAGAGCAACACCTTCTTTGGAGAAACACCTCCTTTGGAGCAACACCACAACAATTGGAAAGAGTAAAAGGGCTTTGTGACATAGTGGAAAGAAAAATTATGGAAACGAGGAAGCATACCCCTCACAACTATAAAAGATGGAAGTGTTGTTTCTCCTAGCCTTCCACAACCTACAAGGGTTACACCACAACAATTGGAAGAAAAAAGAGAAAAAGGGCTTTGTTACAATTGTGATAGCAAATGCACTAAAGGTCATAAGTGTGCTAAGAAGAAATTATTTTACATAGGATATGAAGAGGAGGAAGAAAAGGATCAAGAAACATCAAAAGAAGAGGATATATGCCAGGACCCCATCCCAGAGAAAGAAGAAAGGAATCAGACCATATCTTGTAAAGCATTGGCAAGAATTACCACTCCTCAAACTCTCAATATAGAAGGACATATCAAGGAGAAAAAGGTGCAAGAAGTGAAAGATCACATCGAGAGAGAAGAAATGAATCCAACCATGTCTTGTAATTCATTGGTCAAAACTACCACTCAAACTATCAAGATAGAAGGACATATCAAGAAGAAAAATGTTCAAGAAGTGAAAGATCACATTAAGCGTCAAGAAATGAATCTGACCATATCTTTTAAAGGATTGGAAGAAATTAACACTCCTAAAACTCTAGAGATAGGACATATCAAGAAGAAAAAGGATAGCACCAAGATATGGAAGGCTGAAAAGCCAGGAAATCTATTTGGAAATTTAGATGGTATGGGATTCTTGGCTGAAAGCAATTCTGAGAAAGCAGAAGAACATTCAGTTTCTACTCTTAAGCAACCGGTTTGGAGAAATGGAAGGCGGCCACTGCAGTTGGGAGAAAACCGTCGTGCTACTTACAGGCCATTTAACCAACTAGAGAATGGAAATGACTCAATACTTACTATTCTAGATGGGGAGTCAAAGCAGCTAATCCTTGTTGGAATTCGGTCAGAGCATGCTTATGCAAGAAGTCTTGCTCAGTTTGCTGCAAACCTTGGACCAGTTGCCTGGAAGAGTGCAGCTCAGAAGATAAGGAGAGCTCTGCCCCCAGGTGTCTCATTTGGCCCTGGATGGGTCGGTGATTATGAGGCTCCTCCTCGTGCTTTATTGTCACATGAAAAAATATCTGTGGCATCAGTGTCCTCTTCCACTACCTCACCAATTGTTCTAGGTGAAACCAAGATTAAATCAAATAACGCTGAAGATAATCCCAGACTAAGAGATGAAGGGCTTCCAAAGAACTCAATTTCTGAAGGCAGGACTGTTACATCAGCTACAGCGGCTTTATCAGCAAGACAGATGGTTTCAAAATCTGCAATATGTCAAGGGATAGATAATTGCCAATCTATTCGTAATCCTCAATCTGAAGTGATTGGGCATGGCACATTAAATTCTAGTGGTGATGGAAGAGCTAGTTTGCCTTCTCCAGAAGTAAAACAAGGCTCCATAAGGTCAAGTTTAACTGTTACCACATCCAGTGACCTAGCCCTTGCAGGTACAAAAATTGGTTCAGAAGTAACACAGTCCAGATTACTTGAAATGGTCTCAAGAAATAGCACACTCATGCATGGGGCCTCATTAAAGCAGGCTGATGGTTCAAGGTCCATTGCCAGTCTTCAGGTAATGAAATCTGAAAATATGACAAATGACAGTGATGCGCGTGGTGTTGCCAGAAAAGAAAGTGATGCATCAAAACGCGGGTGTAGTTCTCCTGGTACAAATATTGCAGTCACCACAGTAAGCTCTTCTCTATGCAACTATCAAGCTGGATCGAGAGTTTTGCAGGAACATCAAGTCGCAAGTAGTCAAGAACATGCTAAGCAGGACTTAAATTGTTTAGCTAATTTACTGCATGGCAAGATGCTAGCATTACATCAAAGAGGTTCTAATCTGTCTGCAAATACCCCAGTGTTGGTGCATTCATTAGTTTCATCAGCAGGGCCATCTATAAAATGAGATGATGCCACAGTGCAGGCATGGATACAATCACAAAATGCACGCCTGGTAGATGCAGATGCTACTTCTAGAGTCAGGTTACAGGATGCACTGAATCCTCATATGGAGCAGCTAAGAAATCGATCAATTTCAACGTATCTCATCAGGTGGAAGTACTTACTAGCAGAAGATTCCACATGGGACGACAAGAATTTTATACAGAAGCATCAAGAACTACTCAAGCGTTGAGGACAACACTTTTTGAAGGAGAGGAGCATGTTAGGCCCCTATACTGCTAGTGTCACCCCTTATTGTTATTAGTACAAACCACTTATTATATTGATGTACCCATGTAGTGCCCATATTGTTACTATGGTGCCCCATAGAAGCCCACTATTATTATTATT
>APFE030800216.1:0-27399 GCA_000404065.3 Pinus taeda
CTTTGGTGAGCTTCCAAGCTTTATCTGTGAAAGTTGTCACACAACCTTCACCGCCTAACTGCCCTATTGAAATCAGATTTTTCTTCAAATTTGGAACATGCCTTACCTCCTTTAGTAGCCATTGGTTTCCATTCTGTTGTTTTACAAGAACCATACCCATTCCAACAATTTTACAGGGTTTATAATCACCCAAATGGACTTGTTCAAAATCTCATTGAACATAGTCATGAAATTATTTCTTACAGGTGTGGCATGGAATGAAGCCCCTGAATCTACCACCCAAGAATCAGTAATATTTTCGAAAGAAAGAATCAAAGCATCTTGTAACACCTCACCTATAACATTTGCTTCATGATTGTTTTCTTGCTATGCATCTCCTTCTTTTCCCTTCAGAGATCCACAGTATTTCTTTAGGTGTCCTTTCTTTCTGCATTTCTAGCACACTATCCCTTATCTAGATTTGGATCTGCCTTTCATTGATTTACTATGATATCTTGAGCTCTTTCCTCTTTCCATTTTTCTTCCTCTAGACTCTGCACTCAAAGCATTACTTGATGTCTCACTGGAGCTTTTCCATCGCATTTCCTCGCTAAGGATAACACTGACAACATCATCAAACTTTAAAGTACTAGATCCAGAAACAGAGTTACTAATGGCCATTACTAAACCATTCCAACTTTCTAGCAATGAGCACAAGAATAACAGAGCTCTAACATCATCATCAAATTTTACCCCTACAGAACTTAACTGACTTGTAACAGTATTAAAATCATTTAAATCCGCGTCTATGCAACAAAAATACACACCTTCCGACATCTTCATATTAAATAACCGTTTCATAAGAAATACCTTGTTTGAGGCCGAGGGTTTTTCATATAGTTTCGCCAACACCTTAATCAAACCCTTTGTCGTTGTTTTCTTCGAAATGTTGAAGGCGACCAATGCTGCGAGGCACAACCATACTATTTCGAGTGCCTTTCTATTAAGAAGGTTCCATTCTTCATCTGTCATACCCATCGACATCTTTGTTTTTCCACCCAATGGTAGGTTTAAATCTTTTTGATACAGATAATATTCCATCTACATCTTCCGCAGCAAGAAGTTTTTGCCATTAAATTTCTCAACCCTAAACTTACCATCTTCCACCATTTCTCCCACTCGAATGAGGAACCCTTCTTTCCTACGAGTTTATCAGCCAAATATACCTTTGGCTCTAATACCAATTGTTAGAAAAATATTATATATGATAGAGAAATGCAAGACATATAATATGCGAAAAAAGACAAACACATAAAACCAAAGAGACACAGATATACGTGGTCCACCTAGTTTGGGTTACGTCCACCCTGAACATCCAGTCCTTCCTTCTATTATCCAGCAAAATGAAGAGACACAACCTATAGCAGATCCGTTGTAATATCCTTTGTTTTCTCTCACAATCTCACCTCTCTATTTCTCGCTCGGAGAATACACATCTATTACACAGCCTCAATAAAATACCCTCATACAAAGAGAGGGTTTGCCTTCTAGGGCAAAAAACCCTAAACTAAATGTAAGTTCTATCATCAGATCATCTGCAAAATGAACGGCCCAGATTGACTAGAAATTACTATACTTTTACAAGGCAATTTTACATCTGTTTTTAGCTTCGGGGGCACTGCCCCTGAAACCCCGTTAGAGACTGGAAGATCTAAATATGTGCTAATGTCGGTGGGACCGTTGGCCCCCAGACCCCCAAGTCTGGGGTGCCCCCCCCCCCAAACCCAACCACGCGGGGACAAGTCCCCCCTGCACCCCCCATGTGAAGGGGTGTACAATCTTCCTGGGGTATACATCCAGCTGAAACAAAGACCTCTAGATAATCATGTTCCACACCCAACAAAAACAAAATTATAATATTGCTTTCAAGTTATAAATGCATTGAATTTAATATGAAGCATTGAGTTAAATACATTGTATGCTCTAATCATAATAGTCATTGGTTCACTTCTAGTAGTGTTGTTTACTCCAATTTAACCATATTTAAACACTTCAAGAATTTAGCCCTTGTTCAAATCTGCAAATTAGTTCAATTTTTAAACTAGGCAGCAAGAACGCTAACTATATGGCCTTATCGTAATATTGTGGTGCATATTGATTGTAAATATCCAAATGACACGTGAGCACATTATTTTTAAATTAAACATTGTTTTATGTATGAAGATCGCGTTAGCATTTTGATTTTATAAATAATATTTTATTTCAATTTCTAATTTATTCCTTTAAAAGTTTTATATTATGAAAAAATTATTAATTAATTAATAGGATAGATTTATATCTTTTATAATTAAAAAATATAATATATAAAATTTAATTATTAAATACTATTTATTTATTTATAAATAAGAAAAATTCAAATTAATTACTCAATTTATAAACTATGATATACTTTTTACACTTTTGAATTTTCCTGTATATTTAATATCTTATTTAAGTTTATAAATCATATCTTAATAAGCTTAATAATCTAATAAACTATTTAATAAATTATATTATTGTGTTGAGGGTGTATTTTTATATTTTATTATAAGGGAGATGCGTATTTTTTTGTGTTTAATGGTGACTTGACGCATGTATTTTTTAAAATAAAAATAAATTTCTTTAAATAAAAAAACACTGTTGTTTATAATAAAAATCAATTTAATTAATAGACAAAATAGTTTTTTGGTCAACAATACAATTTCTAGCAAGGTTATGACCTTTTCTTGTTTAATATGAACTTTTGAAAACATAAATGGATTCAGCACTATAAGAAACTCCTAAAGCACTCCAACTTTGTAGATTAAACCGCGTGAACCCATTATTCTTAAAGGAGTTGTCTTTTCTACTGCCGAAATCCTATGGAACATTTTGAGGCAAAATCTTGATTTATGTTATTTAAAGTAGTTTTTTGACTCTATATATGGATTCAAAACTCTGAAAAAACCCATAGGACACTTCTATTGTGCAAGGGTTACCCATCAAGCTTGTGATTTAAATGAATTCCCCCCAGATTTTAGAGAAATTAGACCATAAATGCTTCCAAAATGTTGCACTAAAGACAACTCAATTCTTCCAAATCTTTACAAGATTTTTGGCAAAATTAACCATATCAAGTGCCCAAAAAAGGGTCATTTTTTCTAATATTGAGACTATGCCAAAATGAATATACATATATAGTTAGCTTAATTAAATTAATCAAACTCTCACCATGCTTTTTGGGTTAGTTGTTGATATTACAATCGAGTATGGAGGTGATGTGGTAAAAATATTCCACCTTCAATCTTAGCCATAAATAACATATTCCTATGTCCTTGTGAAGTAACACAATTTTATACTTTAGAGAAATAAAGTAGTAAAGAATAAAAAATTCTTATATATCTTTGATTTGTATACACTACTATGAGTATTCTAGAATATTATGTGGAGATTAAATCTCTACCATCCACTGAATAATTATTGATAATTAAATTAAAATTTTGAAATTCCCTATTCTAAAATAGACACACCTATATGCATAGTTAAAGCTATGTTGAAACAATGAAATTTTCGAGGAAATTTTAGTTGGCATCCCATATATGTTTAGTGACTATTCTCAAAATATTTCTTTGCTCTATCTATCAAATTCACTTGTTACTATGAGGGATGCTTGTTATAGAGTGGTTCCTTGTAACAATTGGATTGGAAATCAAGATTAGTTGGACAAAATAATTACAAAAGAAGAGTTATTTTTTTCTCTCTCTTCCATGAAAATGGAAAGTCACCCGGTATTGATGGTTTACCTTATGAGTTTTACAAGGTGACATGAGATACAATTGGAGAGATGATTTTTGTAGCCTTTTTTAGGAAGTATTTTCTATAGGTAGCCTTTAAGATTTCCTTAACCAAGGCCTTATCAAGCTTATTCCACATAATTCTACAAGAGAATTTATTGGTGGATGGTGTATGGTCACTCTATTAAGTGTTTCTTATAAAATTATGGCTAAAGCTTTAGCTTTGAGGATGTAATATGTGGCTCGAAAATATTTTGTTGAGTCCAAACATGTTTTCTTCAAGGATGGTTTATTTTAGATGCAGTCTTGTCAACTTGGGAGCTTATGGAGTAGGCCAAGGGGACAGGTCAACAGGTCCTTTTTATTAAAAGTAATGTTAATAAAGCATATGATCATATTGATTAAACAGTTATTACACATATGTTGACTTGAATTGGGTTAGAATATTATATGTTTGCATAATCAACACTTCGTTTACATGGGCCTTTACTTATGTTTCAATGATAATGTGTTGTTTCCCCTACGTCCATCTTCACAAGTCCATCAAGTAAGGATGCCCATTTCCCCCTTATCTTTATGTCCTAACAACTTATGCTCTTAGGTATTTATTAGAAGTAACCCTTTCTCAAGGACAAGTTAGAGATATATCCTTGATCAAAGGGGAGGAGATGGTAAACAACCACTTTGCAAATGACTCTCTCTTATCGATTTCTATTAATCATGACTAAGTTTCAACTGCTAGGGATTATATTTCAATATTTTATGACTCTTTAGGGGCTATCATGAGTGACAATAAGATAGAATTTTGGTTTCTTGGTCTTGACAATCTCCCTGCATCGACTCCGACTACATGGAAGTTTATTTAGCCATGGGTTATTATAATATATATTGGCATTCCTTTTGGGGGTGACCTTTCCCATATTACAATGTGGTATTGACACTTGGATATATTACAACGTAAGCTTCTTGTTTCATAATACAAGGATATTCCCTTCGCTGATAAGTTAATAATGGTGATTAGATTTCTTTAGGCCTCTTAGATTTACTAAGTGTTATGTTATCTTTCTAGCAAGGCTCAATTACATCAACTAGAGAATATTTTATGTTCTTATATATGGGCCAAAAATGGTGGATATCAAGGTCTTCCCATGGTTCCCTTAGATGTTTGCATCATGCCCAAGGATAAGGGACGCCTTGGTTTGATCAATGAGGTGACTCAAGGAAGAATTTTCGCTAACAAATGGGTGGTCAGATGTTTAGAGGGTTCATCTCCTCGTCAAGTGTTGATGGGACACAATTTGTTGCCATCCCAACATATAGGGAAAATTATGGGCCAGTTTGGCTTATGTGACATCATTTTTGCTCCTCATAATTTTCAAATTTATGGATCCATCATTTTTAAAATTATTGTTGGGTTGTGTTATATTCTTTCCATGACTACGAACCCTAGTTAACTGGGGGATTAGAGGGGGGTTGAAGCCCCCCCTTCATTGTGTCGACTGCATAGCAGGGGTGTCAAAGGGGGGCAGAAACCCCCACTGTCCAAGGGGTTTGAGGGGGGAAGTAACCCCCGTCTAAGGCGTCCAGGGCAGCGCCCTGAGAAAAATTTTTTTGGACCCTATATTAGGTTGGGCAGACCTACCTATGGTTTTGTGCATGGTTTCTGCACATGGTTTTGGATGTGATGGTTTTCGGTCCATGGTATAGGATGCTTCGGCATGTATAAATGTGTATTATAACATTGAAAGGAACATAATGAAAAATCAAGCTGGTAGTCCTGGTTTTGGGATCCAAGGGAAAATATCTATGTATATGTGTTTTATGTGTTATGCTCTCGCATTGTTTATTTTCTGTGTTTTAGAATCCGTATGCAGGTAATTTTTGTAAGGGGTTAAAACCTACAATTATTTGGGCAGATTGGAGGAAGGTGGTTGACTTGGTTTGTTGCCATAAGTCAGATAGTGGATTAGGTTGGGATTTGGAAGAGAGACCTATCTAGAGTTGCAAACGAGAAGGAACTTATATTTATTATTTTCTTCATTTTCAAGCAAAGAATTTTAACAAAAAGAACTTTTTTCTTTAGAGGGATCTTTTGGATTTCAGTACTTTCTATTGGAAGAACCAATGTTTGGTGGCTTGGGAGTTTCCCATGTCCTTTGTGCATCAAGATATATTTATAGAGATCAATCAGGTCATTCCTCAAGAATAACTTTCAAGATGAATATTTATATGGATGGTCCCTTTTAGAGAGATTAGGAGTGGAGTTTTGGGCAACCTTTGACTCGATAAGATTATCATAATCTCTTTTCTATTTTGCATTGAAATCATGAATTAGGATTAGTTCTCAATACCATATGGGTTTCTATGAGCGAATAAAATCATATGATTCCATTTATTGCATGGTGTCTAGATTATTATAGTCTAAGGTCTTCCTTCTAAAGCTCGGTTAGCCAAAAGTGGCTTTATTGATAGACTATGCCATTTATCTCAAGATTAGAAACAATGAAGCATATTTTATGGGAATTTTTCTTTGCAATATGTTGATCTTCTTGGGTTCAATCTTAATTGGCTCACATTCTCTAAGGCTAGTTATGTTGTTGGGTAGTTTTTTTGGGAGATTCAAAATCAATGATTAGGGATTCCTTGTTTAGTATTTGGCATTGTTCAAGAGTATTGGTTTTATATACTCCTTGCAAATTCTATTGCAAATGTGTTTTTGATAACGAAGTTAGTTCTTTGAGTTCCTTTTGTCAATTATGCCACGATGAGGTACCTATGCAACTCCTAGGCAAATGAACATTTTTTATTAAGGATGGATAACCGTTATAATTGAATTCTTATTTAGATTTATATTTGTTTCAGTTGTTCTAATAAGACGATATGAATTATTTGTATATACCATCCCTTTCCCTTTTCTTTTAGAAACTAAAGTATATAATTTTTGTATATATAAGGAGTATTTTCCAAAAAAAAAGTCTCCCTCAAAGTAATTTTCTTTTAAAAAATATATAAATATAGATCAATTAATGTGTACATTAAAATTATTAACCTTGATTATGAAAATATTGTAAATTACAAATATATAAATATAAATCAATTAAAGTGTATTATTAACATTGGTTATGACATAATGTGATGGTAGGTTGACATTTTTAAATTGAGGGAATTTATAAAATAATGTATGCTTGGGATTTAGGTCAATTCATAAATACTCTTGTAGAAGTTTTGACATTATATTATGAGTTGAACATTTTCAAATCAAAGGAAAACAAACCCTTAATAGTTATTGGTGTTTCCTTAGTTATTATTTGAAAAAATTAAAACGTGTTGCCACCACAGTGGCATCTATAAGACTCTAAACTAATTCTTTTAATTCAAGGGTTGATCGCGAGTTTTAATTTTGTCAAATTGTATCATGTCCTTAGAACTCTCAATCATTAAGTGAACCAATTAAGAAACAAAGGGGCATGCATGAATAAAGAAATGTTAAGAAAAAATGAGTGACTTGGCTATCTTTTCTTTCTGGTTTGCATGTTTGTTTGCTTGTTGACTTGGTTTTGTTTGCTTGCTTGCTTTGCTAACTTATTTTTCTTTCACTTTACTTCTGATTTTTTTGTCTTTCTTTGCTTGCTTGTATCTATAGGTTAGCCTCACATGAAACCATGTTTGGCTCTTGAGACAAGTCGAGAAAATCTAAGAGGACTTGTACAGCTATCAACATCTAGTTATATGTTTTCCTCTCTCTTTATGAAGATCATGTTGTCTTCATTCAATGACTCC
The DNA here is from genome assembly GCA_000404065.3 of Pinus taeda. Classification (NCBI taxonomy): domain Eukaryota; kingdom Viridiplantae; phylum Streptophyta; class Pinopsida; order Pinales; family Pinaceae; genus Pinus; species Pinus taeda. The sequence continues at coordinate 7,572 of APFE030800216.1, forward strand.
TTAATGGAAAATACATTCTATTCAGAGTGATTATTGGTGAAAACACAACGCTTGCACTATTAACTAGAACCACCTACTCTAATCGATTCTTTTGGGTTAATCCTTGTTAGCTCAGTCAAGTAGAGTAAGGTGAGGGGGAAAACCATAACAAGTATGTTAGAGGTATATATAACATACTTCTCTGAAGGAACAACCTATTCTGCTCTCAATCAGTCGGGAGCCCTCTTCCGCCTCTTAAATAAATAAATGCTTATTCACAGTTCTTTGAAAAAATGAAAAAAATGAAAAATAAAATAAGGCAAAAGAAGAGAAATGATTCATGCATAGAGAGGTGATGCAAGTAATTCTATCGAGCTACTGACTAGGATCATTGGAAGCAAAGCGATGCTTGTGTTCCTGTGTGACTCTGTCAAGGTATTGTCCAGGCCTACTGACAATGGAGCAACACCAGAGATGAAACTTAAACTTTGACAGCTATATTACTTGTGCATCAATATACCCCTCATCCACAATCGAAACAACTAAGTTGACTTGGCTTGGAATGTGTGTTGACCGATCAAGAGAATGGTAGGGACTACACCTTTCACACAAGCTAGTGCGGAAACCATCATGATCAAAGAATCAAACAATACTTCTAGAACGGTTAGACTCTCTTTTCACAAAACAAGGTCCATACATAGATCTAGAGTTATACCAGTGTGTCACCAATGTTGTAGCGGTTACGACAACCCTCCATAATTTTGGCTCGCGTGAAAAATTTGGAGCCTACCTTGGATCCTGTAATAGTTTTTCCTTGGTCACTTGTTGGTAAGGTAATGATCTGAAGCTTCCCCTCCTTCATCTGAAGAGTTTTTCATGTTCTCATCTTTATGCAATATGTGTCATCTTTGGGCATAGGGATTGTTGTTTTTCATGCAAAGGGAATGTTGTTTTGCTTCAAGGGAAAGAATGTGCTCATGAGTTGTCATCACCACATAGACATGTTTCACACTCACTTCACGCACTCTTTCCATGAAGGTTGTTGCATCAAGTAGAGTATGTTTTATACATTATGGATGGTCTAAGTTGTATCATAATGTGTTCGTGTGTGATCATAGTCAAGTCTTATCAATGTTTTACATATGTTTCACTAATCTCACACCTAGCTAATTTACCAAGAAACTTAGCCTCATCTAGCTTCCCAGAACTGTGCACTTTGCTTCTGTAACCCTCAATCTTTTTCCCTTGCCTACTATAAATGCGTAGTGCGCAGAGACCCTAGCCTCCCTTGGAATCCAAAAATGCATAGTGGTTTCCTCCAATGTCCTTCACTCTATTGGGAACCCACTGTCATCAGAAACTGTGCAGTATTCTCCCTCAGTTGCTCAGTCTACCTTGCAACCTGAAACTGCGCAGATGTGTCCCCTCAGAACCCTTCCCATAATAGTGCCTTACATCTAGAGAATGCACAGTATTACCTCTCAGCTTCCTAGGTTGCACTGCAGTAAAAAAATTTGCAAAGGTGTCCTCCCAGGACCCCATCCCGCAGTAGTGTCTTGTGCCTCAAAACTACACAATGTTGTCCAAGTTTCCCTATATATCTTGCATGCAGAAACTCTGCAGATGGGCCTCCCATGGCCTCACCCCAGCAATAGTAACTACATGTTGAAACTACATTGATTTATCTCTCAGTGACTATAGGAAAAGGTGACATATTGAGACCACTCCCAAGGAGTTGAGGAGAAGGACCAAGAGAGTAAGTGATGGTAAAGGATCAAGACCACATGAAAACTCTGTCAGATACATGAACATCTGGAGGGTAAGTATGGCAAGTAAAGAACACCTTTCAAAGTACACCACGTAGTTGAGTTTACAGGATTTCTTGTCATTATCATATCATCCTGTCTTCAGTAACATGCATGTGTGCAAACACAAAAGTCATTGCATGTGTTTCCTCTACATGTCTTGCTTCCTTTTCGCTTGTTTGACCATTTATTGCTCCCATGCATATGATCTCTACCATCGCTATTGGATCCCATTGGTCATATAACACTTAGGTTGATCCATCCCTTTAGATGTAGATTCATATGGTGAGTAATTCCACTAAGTCCAACTAATATTTCCTATCAAAGGATCCAATCAGAATTTGATACTCATGAGTTGAGTGAATCCCATGATGAGGAACTAGATGACTATGCTTTTCTTGTATAGGTCATTGAGAATATTCATTCCCATAACTTCATTGATATTCCTACTAATGAGGATATTATGGAAGTTATTTCTATTACTAATTTTCCTTGGGAAGAACTTCACCATCATTCATTATTTCTTCCTTGGCTAGAATTGTTAGATGAATCACCCAAAATATTGGATTTCTCTAGCTCCATTGAATGGTCTCAATCCTCCATCATCTTATACAGTGTCTTCTCATAAGGGAATTTGGTGAACATTTTAAAAACTATGTCATTCAACATTGCTAAGGAACCAAGGAGATTGCAAAGGCCATAAAGGGATACATTTTCCTTGGTCTCATTCATATATTTGATCACGTAATACTCCATGGATTTACTTGGGCACATGGATAACTTCTTAATGTTTTATTTTCTTGACAAATATTCATTTTTATTATTATTAATGCAAATTATACTCTATAAGAAATAGAAACATACATTGTCCTTTTCAAATAATTATGTCATGTATTTTCTTGGTCTTACAAAGAAATGTTAGAAATTGACCCTCAGATTATCAAACATGAAATCAAGATGTACGATAGAGCCAAGCTAGCTAAGAAAAGGCTTAGGCTAGTCACAATCCTCATAAGGTTGTTTCTATTAAAGCAAAAATCCAAAAACTTTTGAACAATAGTTTTATATATCCCTTGATAATAGGCCTCTAAAATTGTTCATGTCAATAAGAAACAAGACACAATCTAGGTTTGTGTTAACTATAGGGACTCTTAAATTGGCATGCCCAAAGGATAATTATCTAAACCCTTTCATTGAACAAATTCTTAATGCTTGTGCGAGGAGTGTTATCTTTTCCTTTATGAATGGCTTTTCTGGATATGACCAAATAAAAATAAAACTAGAAGATAAACATAAGACCATTTTCATCTACTCAAGGAGAATATTTTCTTATAGGAAATTACTTTTTGGTCTTAAAAATGTTGGTGCCACTTTCTAATGGGTCATATCCTATACTTTTCACTACATCAAACACCTCATCAAAACTTATTTGGATGTATTGCTCAAAATCACCGACATGAGGATCATCTTTCCCATATATGGCATTTCTTTTTACAATGTTACTTCTATAAGATTTGTTTGAACCTACACAATTTCATCTTTTTCATGGTGTAAGGAAGGTTACTTAATTTCATTGTGTCCAAGGATAGGATTAGAGTTTACCCTTTAAAGGTTGATATAATTATTAATGTGCCTCTTACTCATTCTATTCACCAACTTCAACATTTGCAAGGGAAGGGAAAAAATTTACGTATATTTTAATTGCAAACTATGTTGAGATAATGAAATGTGTTATGAGATTATTGAAAAAAGGTATACCTCTTGTATGGGATGACCACACATAAAAATATTCCAATGCTTTGAATCAAGCCTTGTTGTCTACTCCAGTGTTGAGCCCTCATGATTACAATCAAGACTTTTTGTTATATCTTGTGTCCTGTGAATCAACCATTGGTATGGTTCCCATCTAAGAGGGTGAGATGTGAAATGAATGTTTTGCTTATTAGTTAATAAAATACCTTGTTGGTCTTGATCTTCACCATGCACATATTAAGAATTTGGATTTGGTAGTTGTCTATGTTGTCTAATGATTGTGACATTACATATTCCTTTGAAAGACAGTGGTAATTGTAGCTTATAACCCCATGAAACACATCCTTAGTCATCAATTCATTAGGGATAAGTACTCAAAATGGATTGTTATCCTTTAATATTTTTATTTGGAGTTTTTTGTTGTCAAATCTAGGAAATCCTTAGGATTCATAGAGTTAATGTTAAACCTTCCCTACTTGTTGAATAGACTACAATTAATGATTCATTTCTTAGTGAGTCATTATTCCTTATTATCTCAGTTGATCCATGCTACGGAGATGTATTGTTATATCCCCAATATCAATGCTTTTGGTCTTAGTTATCTCGCGATGAATGTCAATGTATATGCCATTAGGCTAAGAATTATTTTATTATCGATAATATGTATTTCACTGTGGAGTTGACTTGGTCTTGTGTCTATGCCTTACTTATGAGGAGACTAAATGTGTTTTGAATTATTTACATACTAGAGAATATGGTGGTTATCTCTCTGGATTTCCATTGACAATAAAATATTACATGTTGGTTAATTTTGGCCCTCTATCTTTAAGGATTGTATTATTTGGGCTCGAAAGTGCCACCCATGTCAAATATTTACAAAAACTATGTGTGCTCACCATGCTCCACTTCATCATGTGGTTTCCATTGAATCCTTTCCTATTGGGGCATTGATTTCATGTAGTGTAAGCCAACCTCGGCCAATAAACATGGCTATATTAGGCTATAGATTACCCTAGTAAGTGAATTGAGGTTATTCCTACCTCTCTAACAATAGCACAACTACAACACTATTCATATTTTACCATGCCAAGTTTGGTGTACCTAAGATGATCGTGACATCATGTTTCACATTTCTATAAAAAAAATGATGATGGAATTAGTATTTCACATTTCCATAAAAAAAATGATGATGGAATTAGTATCCAAGTTGGACTTTTTTCATGAACACTCAACATCACATTATCCTCAAGTGGGCAATTAGAGGAAATTGCCTGTTTCTTGAAAACTATAATTCAAAGGACGGTAATTAATCATAAATCTAAATGGAATCTCATGCTATGTTCCACAATATGGGCCTATTGGACCTTATTCAAAACAACTAAGGATTCACTGCTTCCAATTATTTTATGGGTGGAGGTTGTTTGAATCCAAAGTAATATCATTGAAACTAGCCACTTTTTCCTGACACTTTTTTCAAAGAAGAACATCTCGTGTATTTATCCAAGCTTTATGAACATTGTCGTTATGTTGCAATCACCAATGAGACTCATAATAAGAGTGTTAAATCCAAATGTGACAAATCATTTCATCCTCATATCTTTGTAGAAGGTGACTTAGTTCTAGTCTATGATCAAGATCATGACAAGTTAGGTGTTGGAAAGTTAGAACCTATCTAGCATGGACCTTATGTTGTTAAACATGTTTTGAAATAAGGGACCTATGATTTAGTTGGTTATGATGGTAATTCTTTATCAGAATATCGTAATGGGATCTATCTAAAAAATTACTATGTGTAAGTGGCATTGCTACATGATTCTTGTATATATTGTGTATGTGTTTGGTTGTGGTGTGTTTTACCTTCGTTTTTATGTGTGTCATGGTTTTGGTTGTTTTCTTCTCATGCATGGTACTTGATTTGCATATGTCAATTCCTTCATTAATTTGCATAGGCTTGGTGGATGGCACTACCTATAGTACTTAAAACATTTCTTCCACCATTTAAGTAATATTTTCTCCCATTGATGATTTGGTGAGTTCTAGGGGAATTTATCTTGGACTTGCAACCAATGATGTAGCAGAATATAGTGACGTTATTAAGCTCTTATCTGAGGCTATTTCCCTTGGTATCCATCATTTAGTTTTCAAACTCAACCTTGAGCTCATGGTCTCTCATCTGAATCGTGTATATTACGTGAGGAATATTGTATACCTTTGGGGACGAACAACTCCTCTTATTGGGCCAGGGCAAAGGCGAAATCCCTAGATTCATACATTGTATCAATATAATTGAATATGTGTACATTTCATGATACTTTAATACATTGGCTAATTTGCTAGATAATTATGCGTTGGATTCGAATTTTTTCACATTTACTCTATCATACATGTAAGTACATATTCATATGGAAAGACAAGAAAACATCATGTATAAACCATAAGTGAATACCATCACAACATCAATATATATAAAGCATCCAAAATAAAAAGTGTGGTACATCCATAAACCAAGTATTATGTTCCAAATTGGAGCACCCAGGCCATGGGATATTATGTCTTGATTTGTACATAGATTTTTGTCCTACTAGAACTATAAAATAAGATACTCATCATTGTTCCATCAATAACACAAAAAACACAAGTTATATTTTGTATGAGGCCTATATGGCAAGAGAAGTACAACCCCCACTACATTATAATAAAAGTGAGGAGGAATATCGTCGATCACCAAGGGATTAACATCCATTGTCATTCCCTTTGCGTTATGTTTTAAATTGTGCAACTAATCATGTTGCTCCCCCTCGTGTTCCCCCTCAAAGGTTTCTCACTCGACTCTCATTAGTGCTTCTCCTCTACATTAGAATGGCGATTATACAAGGGATCAAGTTGATGCCACATCTATGTTCATATAACCATAACATGTTAGTAACTTCTTACACACAAAATGAAAAAGAAAAAAGTCATATATGTTAAAATAATCCCAAAAATATTGAATTTTTTTCAAAAACAAACAATATTTCCTTACTTATGGTAGTCCTTCATGCATCTAGGGGCAAGGCTAGGTCAATATCATCCTGGAATTTGGTGCCTAAATAAGCTCAATCATCAATAACCACATATTGTTATTCAAACCATGTGAATAAATTTTCATCAAACCACAATTATATGTAGCCTCCCTCGACCCTTCCCATCAACTTCATCCATTGCATCATACATGGATCGGACAGCCACAAGAATTGTGCAACCTCTCTTGGTCACATGAGTGGTACTCTCTCTAAGAAGAAGGAAACAGTAATGATACCATATCTAAATTTCTTCTTCCTGCCTATCCTTCATATTTTCAATTGGTCCTTCATGTTGGCCAAAAGGCGTTCACACTAGTTAAAAATTATAGGTTCTAAGCATCTCACCGCTATATCCATATATGGCCTACAGGCCAAGTGTGGACCCATTGATATTTTTATCCGAGTAATGGTGAAAAGAATGGTTCAAAGAGCTATATAAGTCACCTCCTTGATTGACACTTTTCCACTTGTTTTCCATGCCCTTGGCCTATAGTACTAGGCCACATACTAATCAGCATTCTCTTCAGCTATGATTCTCCCTCCTGCCACTACCATTAAGGCTCCTCATCTCAACAATCCAATCAAGAAATTTATATATTCAATCTCTAGGGTTAAGTTTGGTTATTTTGGTTATGGGATCCCACATCCCTACCAGCCGATGAAGGATAAATACCTTCCCTTTCATGTTTTATGTTTTGAAAAAATGTAAGAGAACAAAATCCTGTAATTCCCTCACTATAAAATGATTCTCAAGATCCCTTATGTCATCTTATTCATGCTCTCTCTCTTTCCATTCAATCATCTCGTCCAAATAGTTGTCATGAGAAAGTGCAAAATGAATAGTACATTCACCTTATGAAACACCTATTTAAAAGAAACTTGATACAAACCCTAGATCTAAGAAGTGTACACTTCATTGCTGCATATTAGCTTCCCATAGGGTAGTAATCACTCACTATAGGAATCATATAGGGTGATGTCTCTCTTCGAAGTCACTCCCTTATCCTTGCTAGGGATCAATTGTGCTCCCATGCTTGGAAAGGGCCCATAATAGGATTAACTCTCAAGGGAACTAAATAAAAAATAAATCAAAATGGAGAGTGACTAGAGAAGTATCTAGTAAGAGAAGAATGTCAATCGAAGCCTTGTATTCTCCAGGATCTGGATCCAAAGTTTTAGGGAGGAGTCGATTTCTCTATGCTTAATAAATTTCTCCACTTGAAAATGTGAAAGGACCCCTTTGTTGGCTTAATTCCTCTATATTTTAGCCTATAAACACTCTAGAATGGGTTTTCAAACCTTATGTTTGTTTTCCTTCCTATACCGTTAGATTACTTTGTGATTCAAATGTCCATTTAATGAATTTTATACTGAATTGACACCTTTTTGACCTATTATGGATCAATTAGGCAGGTTTATTCTTGGGGACTTTAATTTCCACTATATTCATGGATTTTAGGTGCATTTTTCTTAACCTTGGCATAAAGGCATAGGTATTTCCATACCATCATTGGTGCACTATTGATGGTTGATGCCATCTTCATTGCACCTTAGGTTCAATCTTATCAAGTTGTGACAATAGCCTCTCTTTATTTGCATGTCATAATTTATGCAATAAAATATTCCTCTTCATGGATGCCCTAGTTTAGAACCTATTTGTTGTTTTGGTGTCCATGTTGCATCCTTTTATAGGCTGGGAATCTCTCCTTTATACCCACCATAACTTCGAAATTGAACCGTGTGTTCTCTCTTTTCTGTAATATTCTAATCATACCCCAAGGAGGATTCTGAAACACTTTTATTACCTTGTGATTACTAATACATATTGCTTCACTCACATACACATGTCTGTCTACTATTATTTTCTTTGTTTTTCTTACTATCATTGTAGTCACATTGTCATTGGCCTCATTGCTAGCTTTCTCTTGGTGTTTCTACCCTTCCTGCAGGGGCTATTGTGATAAGTGGATTTCCTTTGCCACGGGCTTTACTTCATCTTGCTTAAGTTGATTCTATTTTCTTGGAACAAGTTGCTACCTTCTATAATATGTGTTTATCCAAGAAGAGATTCCTTTGAATTCTTCTCTTGTTTGTTAAATAATGAAATATGAAAATCTTACTCTTCTCCTTTTCTCTAGCTTGTTAAAATAATGAGAAGGATATTAAGCATCCATTTATCTCTTTTTCAGGTGTATTAAAATCTCACAAAAGATATGCATTGTATCAAATATATGATTGCCTCTTCTTCGATCTCGTTAAACAATGAAAATATGCTCTATTAAGTATCATTTTCTCTTTTTTAGTATTTTTAAACATGAAAATAAAAGACAATATCTAGCTTGCATTTTCTTCTACTTTATTCTCATTAAACTATGAAGGAGATAACAAAACAAAAAATTGGAGGTGACATATTTGAAATATTTCATTCAAAATGAGAACATTAACCAAACCACCCTTGAACATAGCACCTACCTACATCAGTGTCTCACAGATGGGTTTTAGCTTGTTAAAGAGTTGTCCCATACATATAAGTCTTTTTAATCCACCAACTAGTTACTCTTCCTTTCATTATTGGGAATTCTTCAATGTCTCATGTGTTATTGCATGATATAACATTGTGCTTATTAATTAATGTTTCCAAGTCACTTTTGTTTCATGTCACTATATTTTCAAGGGAACTCTAAACCTTAGCGAGCCATATGCAATTGATTTTGATATTTTATGTTGACCATCCTTGTGTCATGATACTCGGTAACTTTATTTATTCACATAATCTCTCAGTATTGTCGATTAATGGGGGATACATTAACGAACTCCTTCAATGGATCTTCTTGTGTTTACCTCATCTCATTATCCAGGAGATAGGTCTAGGAACTAGTAATATATTGGAGCTTGGAGTCCTTAGTGGAAAGTCTCCTCGCAATTAACAATGGGTTTACCTCATTGAAAGTCTCCTCGCGATCAAAAATGGGTTTACCTCATTGAATCTTGATCAGCCAAATCCATGAATGTTCAACATTAACTTGTTTATTCAACAATATTTTCCTCATTATAATAACTATTCGTTAAAGTATTATGAATCATTGTATTGGGCATTAATGCACTGTCCGACATTGTCTTGAACTAGTGAACTAGCCTTGTTGGACTCTTTAGCCTCACAAAGATCATTAATCATAATATTGTATGTATCAACATTAGGATTAAAGCCTCTACAAAACATTTTCTCTTTATATTCGAAGGCTTTATTAAGGTAGTTGTTTCTTTCTTTTAACACAGGCCATCAATGAGAATATTGTAAGTAATAGCAATAGGAAAGTAGCCACCCTTCTTCACTTTCAGAGGAAGATATCCATTGCTTCTTCAAAAAAAATATTCCTTGTAGCAAGCATTAATCATGGTATTGAAGATATAAATATCCAGCTTGATCCCACCCTGAAGCATTTCTTCATATATCCTCCAGACTAAGCTTATTTTTTTTAGCAGACCATTAAGAATACTATTACAATTACGCAAAGAAGGTGTTAGTCCATGTATTTTTATTAAGAATAAAACATTGATTCCATGTTGGATCATTCTTGTCTATGAATAAATATGAATTAATAAAGAGATATTGAGATGCATATTGATTTAGTCTTAGATCTCTTAAAAAATATTTGTACCTAGGGTGCTTTGGAAGTGGATAGGAGATTTATCGGTCAAGCTCTCTGCAAGATGAGTTTTTATATAATTTGACTAATAGATTTATAGCATGATTTACAAAAGTACATGGAACATGCAGCTTTATTGGAAGGGTTATCTCACTGAGGGAAATGAACCGTCTTTCTTCACAAGGTTTGTTTTTTTTCTTGGGATGTGGCTAAAGCTATGGCATGTATTTTACTAGGACAGGTATTTTCCTTCTTGGCCACAACATGTGAGTTCCAAATTTAAACTATGTGATCCTGAGTTTTATGTCTCATGCATAAGTACAAGTTTTTATTTAAACCTGGTGTTTTTTTATTGTGTTGGTAATAGGGATACAATTTTTCTGGTCGTTTTATTATTTAAATTTTTTCAGAAGTTGCGTATTTTTTTTAGAGAATAGAATGATTTTGCCAAGATTACCATTGCAAGATGAGACATCCTTTCCATTGTGCTTTCTAAGATATTGTATTTAATATATATTTATGAATTGTCCCATCATTATAACTTTGTATGTGATATGTATTCCTTTATCACTTGTTTGAAATTAACTACATATCCTAGATAGTTTTTTTGAAAAAAGAATCTTGCATATTTTGAAGGGATATATGTTGAAGTTGTTGAGGTAAGTACTAAGAAGAGCAGCTATGCAAGTGCTTTGCCTCAACACTAAATTTTTATCTTGAAATGATAAAACCTTTTTAAATCGTAGAAAATTTGGAAAGGTAAATGGCATCTGATGATACGGCTCCCTTTGAAAGTACTATGGATAGATTTGATTCCTCGCCTGATATAGGATAAGGTTGCCAAACCCAAAGAGTGGCTACACTAGCTACATTATCTTTTGTTTTTGGTTCTGGTGGTAGGGATAAAGTTGCACCTAAACTTTCAAGACCATATAGATCTATTGTGAATAAGTCCTCTCAAAGAGAAGCTACTATTACATCATTATCTAGCGTTCTAATTGTTGAGCCAAAGAACAGTTGACTTATATCCCTACTTACACCAATAAATATCGTTTCCAATGAAATTGATTCCTTAGTTGAGACAGTTTCAGGTGAGTAGTCATTGGTACTTTATGCCTCAAAAATATTGATGCTCATTTAAAAACAATTTGAAAAGGTATACTTATGATTTTTCTGTGCATGAAGGATTTGAGAGGATAATCAAGTTGTCTTCTTTATCATGCAGACACAACAAAGTGTTGAAAATGTAGTGATGGAAGGCCTTCTGGCTTGTGCCTTAGTTAGTGAAGACCACAAATTTTTCTTTTATAGCATAAGTGTCAGTCCATGAGATATACTTCAGTTACAATGAGTTGATTTCCATTTGATTGGAATAGTCATCAAGTTTTCATGCATAGTATTCAAGCTTCAGTTAAGTGGAGCCTTCTTCAATTAAACTATAGGACAGCGTGGCAGCTACAATTTCAGTTACAGTTCAGTTAGAACGAGTTAAGACATTGGTGTTGATTAGAAAGAGAATGAGTTAAGATTTCAGTGTTGATTGGAGAGAGAATGAGTTTAGTTCTTGGTTAACTCGCAATCACAACTGTAGGATGTGAAAATTCCACAAATCGGAATCCCCGCTACAGAAACTAATTAAACTTTTCCTATTTGTTAATTTCTGAAACAAATTATTTATTGCTTCCTACAGAAAATATCGAAGCTAATGTACTGCGGCCTACACCAATTAAACAATATGCCCAAAACAAGAAAAGAACAATAGAGAAAGATACAACACAAGTGACACAATTATTTTTGGAAAAATGTCCCCAGAAAACCCCAATGCGGGAAAACCAATGCAACAAATTTGAAGGTTTTTATTATTATGCAGTAATTTTCTGAATACAACTTTGGATGCCCTCCCACAATCTAGTTACAGAGAAATAAACTGGAAGAAGAAATTTATGGGATTACCTCACTCCACCTGGCAAGTTTTGGCTGATCTGGCAGCTAAACCAACATGTCCTTGGCTATTTCTATGTTTCCCCTGCATGGGCTCTGCATCACCCTCAAAGGATCTGCGTCATCTCAACGGTGAATTCATTTTTCTTCTGGAATAGTTTTCATCCCTCCTAGCTCAGAAATGTCAACTCCCTCATCAAATTCATACTTCTTCTTGGAGAACTGTGTTGCTTTTGCGTGAGCCCTTCTAGCTCAACCCCTCCTGGGTACTGTACTACCTTCTTTTGGTGTCTCTCTACCTCTCTCTTACGTATCCTAGCTCAAGAGAAGATTCTCCAACCAAGTATCCCTACCCCTCACTGCAAAAACTCACTATCTATATTCTTTCGGCAGTTGCTCTACTTTAGAAAATCGAGTTTTTGAAATCACTCTGTGTCACTTTCCAAATGACCCTGAAGCCTCCTTAAATAATCTCATTTATATTCAGCATCCCAAATTACAAGGTAATCAATGGCTAAGATCATTTCTTCTTGATCCTCATCTTATTCTATAAGTTACACCCACAGTTAGATTAATACCCATTAATTATTTTACTTTCCTAAGTTTAGACTTAGGGTCCCATTAAATAATAATTAATTATTTTAATAAAATTGTTTCTGGGTGAAATTTCCAAAAACGCTTTCTAAGTTCTTTGGAATACATGTGCCCAAGCCTCTCTGCAAAATTTGAGACTTAGAGCACATCCAATGCTACCATAAATCAACATAGGAAACTCAAGTGAACTGATAATTGAAATAGGCCTCCTTGCATGGTTCAAATTCTATCTATAAAGAGAATGATGAAGGAAAAAATTCACAAATCATTTTCTTTGCATGTGGAGTGTGCATAATTGAGGAGAAATTATGTGCTAGGAAATAGGAGATTTTGCACTAGGAAATAGGAGCTCCAAGTGCGCTAGGAAACAGGAGCAAAGTGTGTAAGGAAATAGGAACTTCAAGTGCGCAGGGAAATAGGAGTCAAGTGTGCAAAGATTATGGAGCAGGGATCAAGGATTCTCAGGGCAGGTTGAGATTATCTTTAGCATAGATCAAGAGGCTAATAATAGTGAGGAGAAGCCTAGTGCCTTCTCATAGACAGATTGTTGACTACAATAACGGCATGAATTGTAATAGACTCTATTTTCTCAAAGAATAATAAATAAAATACCACAACAAAGAAAGTAAGTTATCCCTTTTGGGTTTCCTAGGTAAAATGGGTATGTCAATTTTGTGTGCATGTGTTTTTATCTCTAGTGTTTTTCTGTTGCTTAATGATTTTTAAGAAACTTTGTATCTTGGTGAAAGTAAATTTGGTTTTAGTTTTCATTTTCCTTATTTTTAGTAATTCATCTAAGTATTTGCAGAGTTTCAAGAAAATTAACATGGTATCATAGCAGATTTTTGCATAAAGACCGGCGCCAGAATTTTTCAACCAATGAAGAGCATAATTTAGTTTGAAGGCTTGCGCTAATGTTTAGAAGAGCAATTTTTGGATAGCAGGATGTTGTTCCAAGGACGAAGGGAAGATCATTGTTTAGAGGGAGCCTCTAAAGAAGAAAACATACGAGATGTGGAAAGTCATATTGGATTTGTCTCAAGGTTCTAGTGATGCTAAGAAGCTTTCATTGAAGAAGAAGCTAAGAAACGTTTGGATGAGAAAGGAGAGCCCATTATTACGTACATTTCCAAGTTCATTCAAGTTTAGAATGAGCTAGCTAGAGTGGGTGATACTATAGAAGGCAACAATCTTATGAGTCTTGTGCTACTAGGACTTCATAAACCTTGGGACAATTTCCAGGATGCAGTCAGTGATAGAGACAATCTTCCCAACTAGGAGATATTGTTGTCAGACTACGTCCAAGAAGAAATATGAAGAGGGACAAGAGATGGAAGATTAGAAAATACAAAGGACAAAGAGAAATTTTCCTTGGCAGGAAAAGGTAGCAAATACAAGGGCAAGAAGGTCCAAGGAAAGTTTGAGTCCATTCAGAAGGGAGAGAAGAAGAAGAAATATTTGAGCAAGATCAAATGCTTCCATTGCCACTAGTTCAGGCACTATGCCACTAAGTGTCCTAACCAGAAGAAGGGGTCCAATAAGGATTGTTTGGCTGCATCAACTGAGGTACATGTGTTTTCATCTTAGTTCAATAAATACTTCTCATTGATATCTTGCATGAAAAGCTCAGTAAGAAGAAACATATGGTACATCGATTCTGGAGCATCCTTCCACATGACCGACAACAAGGAGTATTTCAGTGAGCTAAAGGAGAAGGACACATAGTTTCACATTGAGCTAGGAGATGATGGAAAGTACATGACTAGGGGAATAGGTACTGTCAGTTTTGGGAGGGACTCTAGTATCTCTCTCCATTTCAAGGATGTCCTCTATGTCTCGAGCCTTAAAGAGAACCTTGTTTGTGTTGCTACCTTAGAGGAAAAGGGTTATTATGTCATCTTTAGTAGAGGTAAGTCTCACCTCAAGAACTTAGCTTCTCGATCCATGAATCATATTAGTGTGAGGATGAATAATATTTATAGGTTGTAGGTTGAGACATACACATCCTTGAGCAACAAGGTAGGAAGTGTGCAAAGTAGAGACGTTGGGGAGACTTGGCATAGATGCATGGGGCATCTGTGTCATGGGGCACTGAAGATCCTTCATCAGATAACCATAGGACAACCACAGCACACATTCAACCAGATGATGTGTGCAAGGGGTGCACATTTGGAAATTATGCCAAGTCATCTTTTCAAGGACAAGATAGAAGAGCGAAAGGGATTTTGGAGCTGGTACATTTAGACGTATGTGGGCCTTTCTCTTCTCCATCACTCATAAGACATAAGTACTATGTCACTTTCATAGATGACTATTCTTCGAAAATGATCTGTAAACTATCATGGATATTCCAGTCGACAGTTTGTCACAACAGATCTAATAATATTATATTAAAATTTTGATATTCTACATTATTACAGTTTTGTTAAACTTTAAGATCTGTAGATTTAATTGTAATTAGTGTATGCATGCGAACAAAAATTCTGAAGAAAAGTAGATAATAACAAAACAAGCTCACACACACAAATAAGACACAATATATGATATTTTGGAAACCCTTTCGAAAGCAAACCCAACTAGAATGTGAGGTTGTTTCTCTCTCTTTCTTTGTCTAGAAATATGGCTGCATGTACAAAGAAGTAATGTATGTGGCCCATGGGATGCTACAGTGCACAGATCCTTTCTGTGCATTCTACCTCCTATCTCTCCTAGCTATCTTTGCTCAATTATGGAACAAATTCCTCTCAAAAGAATGGAATTCCTCTTCCTCATAGTGGTCTAGTTATACACAGCCCAATAGCCTAATAGTGGTTAATTTTTACTACATCAACTCTTAACTAAAGCTACAATATAAACTCTTATAGATTTTTTACATCATAATCACGTGGCTAGCCCCTTTTCCATGAATAATGGGGGTTGACACAACATCCTCCCTAAATATAGGTGTGAAAACAGGAAATTCAACTTCTGAGTGGCATAACTGTTGCATATGGACTCTTATTGACGTGATTATTGCATTGTTGGAAATATCTGTGTGTAGAATAGCATGAAGTGATTCCAATTTAAAGAGTCAAATTTTTACTGCCAAAAAACACCGTTTGATGCCTCAAAATGCTCCTAAAAGGTTTTAGACATTGTTTTTCCAAACTGAGTCTCATCGGTAAAAACAGTCCTGTGAGCTTATTCCTCCACTTTTTCCACTCCAAATGCATCGAGATGGACGAAAAACATATCAGGGGATCTCCCTGGTAAGAATTCCCAATTAGACCTCAAACTGTTTGGTGTGGGAGTCCCAGCAATGGGTCATACAGTAATTCCTTGACCGCGGTTTCGCAAAGAGGCAAGTAAGATGTCCCTGTTGGTAGGAAGGGTGTGACAGTTGTAGTAAGTCAAGGGAGGTGTATGAGAGGTTCTAACACACTGAGGATGAGGTGAGTGTGCCCCTTGGAAACCTGTAATAGTACGTGACTTGCAAGGGAACACACGAGCGAAGATGCATCACAACGTGGAAGGAAAGTTAGCGAGCAATCCAAAGTGATGGTTAAACCAACAACACATTTTAGAAAGATTCATACATACTTATACAGAATAGTCCATATATGCATGCATAAGCAAACAAATACATATGTCATTTAGAGTAAACAAGATAGCTAGAATATAATACAACATATACATGAAACGTGTTGGCTCTTTTGTATTCCAATCATATAATACATCCATGTCCAACCACTAGTTCTGATAGCAAAACGTTACAGCCACAACCGCCTGCTCCAAAGAGATATACTATCTCTGCACAGTGGAGAAGCCAAGGCGCATTACATTACTATCCAAGATTTCTCTAAAATACTCCTACCGAAGCTTGGCTAACCAAAAGCCTTTACAAAGAGTTATGAGGGACTATTTATAGCAAAGAGTGGGGTGGCCCTTAACATTCCCCTTTGTGAAAGTTCATCTACCCTCATGACTCTTCATCTACTCTATGATTGTTACATCCAACTATCGACACTCGAACTTACACTTGACAAGACGTTACATTACAATGCACATGTACCCATGTGAGACAAAATGGCTTGAGAAAGCCTTACAAGACAACACTAACACTTGGACCATTGTGGTGAGACCAACTCTACATCCTTGTGATGATCAATGGTGCAAACTGATTCCAATATTGTTCATCTGTGATAGTGTTCGTGCGCTCAATGGCGACATCTTTCTAAAGCAAACTCTTATCTCTATTTCATCCGGGTACACTGATATGGCTCCTCCATCTAACTCGTCTGATAGCATGCGCATGGTTGTCCTGGGTGTGACTGGACTGGCAACATGTTGATGCATAGTGTCTATGCTGATCTCCAAACATGTGCTGGTGGTTGTGTGCATCAACTTGTCAAAATACATGTTCAACTCCATTTGGACTTGCTTTTTGTCTTTGCCTCGGAGATTGTGCCAAATGGGTGGGATGACATGCATGCTGCTGAATTCCCTTGTATGTGATCAAAAACACTTCTCACCTTGTTTGCTCTATGCCAGATGTTGGGATGGATCCAAATCTTGTACAAGAATGGTTTCATTCGTTTGTGCATGTTGCGCCCCCTGTTGTACCTATTCCTGCTACAACTCATTCTCTTGTCTATGCAACTCTTGTTCTTCCTTGAGTTTTTGCTTCAACACATGCAACTCCTCCTCTATTTTTTTCTCTGCCTTCACACGATCTTCATGTCACATCGTCACCTCATAACCTCAATCTTCAAAGCTGCTTTTGTCATGAGTGGATCTGCTTTGAACTTGCAGCTTTGTTCTACCTTTATGTTGTCAACAACCTTCCTCTTGTATTCGTCACACGTAGGTGTGTTGCCTTCTACAACTGTTGATGGTGCTTCTCGCTATGATGTCGTTTCCATTTATCTTGATATACTTGTCCATGAACAACTTGATGTCTTCATGGATAGGCAATTTCATAGACACTTGATCAACTGCATTCCCAGTTGTGCTCTCAACAGTGTCTTTGACTCTGCGCTCCTGGAAGTCATTGTACTTGTGCTGCTAAGAGACAGATGAACACCTTTGATGCTTGGAGACATAGAAACACTCATGGCAAGCAATATGTCAGTCGAAAACCAAAACAAACTTGAGGACTGACTTGCAACATACCTGTGTGATCAAATATGAAGGTTGCGTAATTTCTGTCGGGAGGTCGGGATACTGACTGCCAAAACTACGCAAGGCATAGTCTAGGCTATCAAGAGGCTAACTAACTACTGGAACTGCACAATGCATAGTCCAACCTATCCTGCTGAGGATTGAAACTACACAATGTGCAATTTCAGTCAGCAGTGACATGCAACCAACAAACTAAATTGCGCAGTTTCTATGGCCAGCAGGACACTGCCTCCAAGAATTGTGCAATGCAATTCTAGAGGTTAGTGCTTGGCTAGGCTTGTGCAATTTATGGAGGGAAGGTAAAGCCTTCCCTTCTGGAAATGCACAGTGATAGCCAAGTAAGGCATGGTCCGGACCAAGGTAGCCCAAACCAGTAGATGTGCGACTAAAAACATGAGAAGTATGAATGCATGATGAGATGACTAAAAACAAGAGTGAATAATCATACATGCAAACAGAAAGTGCAGGATTCATAAAACGAGAAAGCATGCATGTGAGTGAAGCAAGTCACCGCAATGGTGATCGTTCGTGCAAAACAGTGTTATGCATGCAACAATAGTGAGATGCAAACGAAAACTGAAACGATCAGTAAGACAACAACAAGGCTCACTTAAATCAAGAAAGCATCACTCACACGAAGCGAAACACAAAAAGTGACAGAAACGCAGCGGAAGACATGAAAGGCGGGCTTACCCCAAGAAAACTGAGTTAAATGTGCTGACAACTCCTAAATGCAATGTGGTATGACAGATTCGAAAGTTTGATGTGAGGAATGAACTCTGCAGCATCCGGTTTAGTGAGTTTTGATAAAATCGAGGTTGAGGCGCACAAGCCACAAATCCAGGAAAAGTGACACTTGGCAAGAGGCTTCTAAAATGATCCTTGCATGTAACTTCCAGCTGCTAAAAATAGATCCTTGAATCTAGGGATTTCTTTGCATGTTGCATTGGAGAAGCAATCCATGCATGCAAATAAGTTTTGCTCGGTCCCAGAGGGAACCGGTCAACCTAATTGCACATGCAACAGTCTGCTCAGCTGAGGGGGAAAATGTACATTTCTAGGAGGGAGTTGGGTTGGCTGCCTAGAGGGATTGAATAATTTCTGGGCAGAGTAGCTGACTACTGCCCAGAATTGCGCAATTTCTGGGTTGATCAGCCCTGCCAAGAGGAATTGTGCAATTTTCTCAGTGAAGCTTGTCTAAAAGATTTACGCAATTCTAGAGCTGAGCAGGTTGCGAGATAGAACTGTGCAATTTCTGGAGGGCAGACTAGTTTCCCTCTAGAACTGCGCAATTTATTAAGGCAGCCGCTCAGCCTGTAGTTGGACCAAGTCTAGAGAAATAGCCTATGAGGGGGATGTAACAAGCATTTATGGACAGGTTGTCATTGTGCAAGAAAATTACTGAAGCTTGTGTACTTGATAAGGCAAGACATGTTGCTATGAAAGGTTGGTAGGAAGGCTCCAAAACAAAGCTAAGGAAAAATTTTGGAGGGTGGTTGTAGCAGCTACAACACTTGGCGACACACTGGTAGAACTCCAACTCTCTAAATGGACCTTGTTCGTGAAAAGCAAGTCTAACACCTCTAGAAGCATTTTTCAGTTCTCAATTTGTCTTGGTTTTCACAGTTGCTTGATTGTAAGATGTAGCATTTGCTAATCTCTTCGTCAATTGACACAAACTCCAATCCAAGGCAACGTAGTTGTTTCGATTCGGGTTGAGGGGTATATTTATGCACAAGCATTATAGTCGTCAAAGTCTTATTTTCATCTCTAGTGTTGCTCCACTACCAGCAGGCCTGGACATTACCCCGACAGAGTCACGCAAGAACACAAACATTGTTCTGCTGCCAGCAAGCCTAGTCATTACCTCGGTGGAGTTACTTGCATC
>APFE030800218.1:0-13240 GCA_000404065.3 Pinus taeda
TATTCAAAGACACAAAAGGTACACAAGCCAAATGATCTCCTTTGCTTTATATAGGCTAGCTCTTCCTCAAATCAAGGATCATGGGGCTCAATAATAATAATAAAATAATCAATACCGCGGGCCAAAACCATGATAACCCAATACTGTTGGCTAAATACCATTGAGAAACCCCACGGGTGGGCGCTTAACTACCTTGGAATGTGTGCACTGGGGTACGCACTCCATGAATGGGTGACCTGCGTATTTGGACGTGGTCCCTGCACGGTATAGCTGCGGGTACGCACCTCCTGAACTGTTCTCCTGCGTACTTCTTTATTTTTCATCAAAAATGAGAGCCATGCCATGGGTGTTGCCATCAAGTACAACTTCTGAAACATATAATCATACCAGACCCATAATGCCAACATAATCTTGGGCGGTTGGCTCTTGGTTTTTCCTTCAAAAATTGACCGAGAGCAGTGAAGAACCCTCACGATTTGGTTTATGATTTGGTAAGGTTAATTTTAAGTCTCGTTTGATATGGTTATGAAATGGTTTGCGATAATTGTCCCATGATGAAATATCATCTTCTTGTTTGTGTTTAATAGTGAACATTTTTTGTATTTGTGTCTATAGAAAAGTTTATAATTGCAGAATGAATACCTTCAAAGCTTAATCTTTGCGTACTTTGTGTATATAAAAAGCGTCTCATGGTTTTGATTATAAATGTGTTGTAGAATGGATATACTTCTTGAAAAGCATAGGCTATTTCCAACCCTTCTAAAGTACTAATATACTGCTATTCTGAAATAAATTCATGTTATTTTCGAAGAAAGCTAAAACTGTAAATTGAACAGCATTAACATTTAAGGACATATATACATAAAAACGATAGTATTCATCTAACACAATTCTGAGGTGATCTATCCATTAATGAACAATAATCCTTTTAGTTAATATTTACTAAGAACAACATTTTTTACTTATCTGTTATTTTCTGTGTTTATAATTTTGTAAGTTATTCATTTTCTTGGATAGTCTCTCCACCTAGCCACGGATCTAGCGATTACATCTAGATTCCCCCTCTGAGCTCTTCCTATTCCTCATAGTCAATAACTTTGTTGCAGTCAGGTATCTTGGGCATTAGGACCATGATCCATCCTCAAGTCACATACCATTCCAATTGTTTTCAATGGCTTTTTTCCACTAGTTACTTTTGTCACGTTGAAGGAAAATTCAGGCAACATTCTTCATGCTCCCTATTACTTTTCTCTTTACCCTATTTTTCCCAACCCCCTTTAGGATTCCCCCTCTTTTCCTTTTGAGGGAACGAATGAGCAATTGTTTGTAACTGCCTCAGAAGTATTAACTGTTTCTTTTAGTTCTTGACAAATTATTTTAATTATTTATATTCTTTAATCAAGTAACAAGATTTGTATTGGCTTCTCAACCTTAATTCTTCAAATGTCTATGTTAAACAAGGTAAAAGATTAAAGTGATAAGTAAAACTAGGTAACAAAGTAAATATTTGTGCAGGATAGGGTGTTACATACCCATACTCTCTTGATCCCTTCCTTGAGAATAAGTATTCAAGGAAGTAGTTAGGGATAGGTAACACCTACCCTAACTACCTACCATGTGAGAATTACATGATTGTCAGCATTACGACATTTCACTTCCTCCATAGCTTAATCAAAATAAATAAATGTATAGACTTATAATAGTATTCAGTTTACTTAACTGCAGTAATTAAAATATTTACAATTACTAGGGATATCACATCTTCTCCCCCTAAGATTAAAAATTGTCTCGATGTTTCTCTACTGCAAAATAGATTTGGAAAAGCCTCCCTCTTAACATGTTTTTCTTCCCAAGTGACCTCCTCTAGCGTAGAGTGCTACCATTGCACTTTAACTTGGGCAATAACTCGTCTCTGTATCATTACTTCTCTCTAATCAAGTATACCGAGGGGTTCGACCAAGAACTCACCTTCTGGTTCGACCTACACATAATATGAAAAATTTTAGTAAACCCTTTCCTTTGGCAGCCAGCCCTTGAATTTTTTTTATAATATACTATGTTCCTTAGGAATCATCTAAATTACCTATATATCCTACCAATTGATTATATGGTTAGGATCCACTCACACAATATATATATATATATATATATAATATATATATATATATATATATATATATATTATAGATATATATATATTATATATATATAAAAAATAATATATATATAATATTAACACATATGTGGTTGGGGCAAACATTATGCTCGCATTGTGGTCTGGGCAAATAAGCATAATTAGCCAACCAGTCCAATCACAACCTACGAGAGTTATTAGGAAACGGAGCCTCCGCCAGAGAAGGTGAGAGGTGTGGCGTAATTGTGAGTACAGCAGACACTCATTTACATTCATGCTCCATCTCAACATATGGCCGGAGTATTAGGTGATGTAAACATGATCTCCAACTTCAAATTCCCGAAAGCTTCTCTTCCAGTCAGTAAAATTCTTCTGTCGGTTGTGAGCGGTCTTCAAATTAGATTGTACTTTTTTTAACCATATCTTCCATTTATTTTAACATGTCTGATCCCAACATTAATTTATCTTCTAGGCTACCCAAACTTGAGGGTGTCCTGCACTTATGTTCATATCATACTTCAAATGGACTCATTTGCAAAGATATATGGTAATTGTTGTTGTAAGAAAACTCCACTAAATGTATATAATCCTCCAATTTAGATGGTTGTTGTATTACATAAGTTAGCAGCATATATTCGACTATTTGATTCACTCGCTCAGTCTTCTCATCTATTTGAGGGTGATAGGAAGTGCTAAAATGCATTTGTGTGCCTAAACCTCCAAATAAGGCTTTCCAAAAAGCCAACTTAAATTTTAGATCATGGTCAGAAATTATAACCTTCGGTATTCTATGTAATCTAAAAAGAGTTTGCATGAATTTGTTATCAATTTGAATGGCCTTGAAAGTAGACTGTACTAGTATGAAGTGAGCAGACTTGCTCAACTTATTTATTACCACCATTATTGAGTCATTCTTCTTTTTAGACTTAGGTAGTCCTATAATAAAGTCAATGGAAATAGTTTCCCACTTCCATTTCGGAATAGGAAATAGATGGGGTAGTCCGATTGGGTGACCATGTTCTGATTTCACTTGTTGACACTCCAAACAACGAGCATAATATTCAACTACTTATTTCTTCATAATGAGCCAGAAATATTCCTTTCTGAGTGCAGTGATTAATTTTTGATATCCGAGATGGCCTGCATAAGGAATTTTATGATATTTGTCTAAAATCAATTGTTTAATATTTTTCTGGTTAGGCACATACATTCTTCCTCTATAAATATTAATACCTTCTTGATTTACGTCATACCCCTACTGATGTTCATTTTTGTTCAGATTTTTAGCTTGCTACCAAAAAAAATTATATTCAACATCCTCTATTGTTGCTTATTTAATCTCCTCTTTAAAAGTGGTATGCACTTCACTAAAAGAGACTTCATAAATGCAATTTTCCTTCCAACGTAAGGCCTCCACAACTCGGTTCTCCTTTCCTTTCAAATGCTTGATTTCAAATTCAAATTTACTCAGGAAAGCAACCTAACAGGTTTTCCTAGCATTCATTGTGGGCTACTTAAAATAGTTAGTTAAAATATAATGATCTATCATTAATAAGAATTTCTTACCCATGAACAAGAGTTGCCACATATTTAACGTGTGAATTATTGTCATTAGCTCTAAATCATAGACCGAATACTTTTGTTCATTCTCCTTAAGTTTCAGAGACTCATAGGCAATAACTCTGCCCTCCTGCATTAGTACGCTGCCTACACCTTCCTTGATGGAATCTGTACAAACCACATAATCTTTATTCGGGTTTGGAATGCTCAAAATGGGTGTGGTTGTAAGTAAATGTTTAAGCTGGTCAAAACTTCTTTGATAATCCATGGTCCAATTAAAAGTTTTTCCTTTCTTTTGCAGAGAGGTAATGGGATATGCTACCCAGAAAAACCCTTCAACAAATTGCCTATAGTATTCGGCCAAACCCATAAATGAGCTTATATCAGCTACATTCTTTGGCACTGGCCATTCCATTATAGTTTTTATTTTCTCTGAATTGACAACAATTCAATCTCTAGTGATAAGATGTCCTAGATACTAGATTTTCTCTTTAAAGAAATCACATTTGTTGTACTTGGTGTACAACTAATGTTCCCTCAAGTTTTGCAGGACAATACGTAGGCGGTTTTTACGTTCTTCTATATTTCGAGAGTGGATTAATATATCATCAATAAAAATCAATACCAACTTATCCAAATATTGATGAAAACCATTGTTCATTAGACACATGAAGGTTGTGGGAGCTTTAGTTAGCCCGAGGGGTAATACAACAAACTTGTAATGCACATAGCGAGTTCCAAAGGCTATTTTAGCTATATCTTCTTCCTTTATTCTAATTTGATGGAAACATGAGCGAAGGTCAATCTTTGAAAACATGGTCGCTCCCTTCACTTGATCAAACAGTTCATTAATATGAGGCAAAAGGTATTTATTCTTGACTATCAATTTATTTAGCTTCCAATAATTTATGCACATTCGCAAGATTCCATCCTTCTTCTTAACAAAATGCACCAGAGATCCCCAAGGTGATACACTTTGGCGGATATATTTTTTATCAAGCAGTTCCTGTAGCTGCATTTTTAATTATGTTAATTTTGGTACGCTCATGCTATAAGGAGCTCGAGATACCAAGGCAGCTCCGGGGATCAACTCAATGGTAAAATCTATATCCCGCTTTGGACGTAGTCCCAAAATTTCTTCAAGAAATACGTCTAGAAAGTTTTGTACCACAGGTATATTTTCTAAAGAAATAGATTTTTTCCTTTGAACTAGTATACCCTACATGGATTGCATAATTTTAACATCCTTTTCTGATACATTTTTCTAATTGAGAGGTTGTTACTGGTCTTAATTTTAGTGGTCTTAGTATACCCCAAATTTCCTTCCTTTTTCCTTCTTCCTCCACGTAGTTAATAATTTTGTCCTTACAGTTAATGAGGGACCAACATTTCTCCAAACATTCCATACCTATTAGGACATTGTACGATCCTAAAAGTAAGACATTCAAGTCTACCATAATAGGCTGACCTGCTAGCTTTAGAGGATAATTATTGACCTTAGCCAACACCCTTCTCTTTGCTCCTATGGTGATTTGTACTAACCAAGGGTTATTAAACTTTAAAGCTTGTAAGAAGCATTTTTCTACAACTTTGGGACTAATATAAATCAAATTATCTCCTGGATCAATCAAAATATATATTGTTTGGTCAAAGATCTTACCTTCAAATTCCATGATTGTTGTTTAGTATTCCAACTGATGATCTTTGAGGGTGGCAGTGATTGTAGGAATACTCCTTGCCACTTCTCCCATAGTTGATGCTTCTTGAATCTGCACAAATTAATCAGCTCCCTTATGGTACAGACAGTTTTTGACATAGTGTATTCCTCCACATCCCCAACACTGTACTGGAGTTCTAACCACTATTTCTACTTCAATTCTTCCAGGTTTCTCATTTTTCTTGGACTCACTTGGAAATTTGAATATGGGATAATCTCTATTAGCTTGACCTTTATGGGCTCCTTTGTTGAAAATAGCATTATTCGCTTTGCTATTAGAGGTAAAATTAATTCCTTTTTTATCAATGCATCTCTTTCCTCCATCTCCCTTTTGCCTGTTTTACTGATAGCATAGATGAGCCTTTCGTATAACTTTGTCCATGGTCTTCATATCATTGAACTCGAGGCACTCGTTCATGAACAACGACAAACTGTTAATAAATCTCCATACTTTTTCTTTTTCTTCCCGTATGTAGGGGACATATCGTAGCAAGGATGTGAATTTATTTATGAATTTGTTGATAGACAACTGACCTAGTTGAAGGCCATGAAACTCTTTTTCCTTCTCATTTTAAAATATTTCGGTTACATATTTCTCCTTAAAATACTTTTGAAAATTTTCCCAAGTTATGATCTTCTCATTTACTCCACGTACATTTTCACGTCCTCCCACCATAAGGTGGCTTTTCCTTGCAGCTGAAAGATGGCTAAGAGAGCCTTTAGATTGTGATCATATTCATATAACTGAAAATACTTATTCATATTGATAAGCTAGGCTTCAAAAGCCTCCTCCTATTCACCATCAAAGAGAGGAGGTTTTATTTTCTAAAATTATCCTTGTAACTCAATTTTCTGTTGTTTCTGAGTTTTATGATCTGATATATTGTCAAACTCTTCCTCTTGATTGTCTTCGTCGCCTTCCAGTTCTAGATTCTCAGTTTTGAATCCTTGATTTCATGTTTTCATGTTCAGGACTAGGAATTGGTTGTCATTTATTCTGTATATTAAACAAAATCTTCATGATCTTCTCCTATTCCTGCATCAACCTTTCATTATCTGCCCGTAACCTGGCAATATAATCCATTAGTTCTTGTACAGTTTCCAAAATGGCATTGTTATTATTTTGTGGCTCCCCCCCCAATTGTACCCACACCTTGGGATTGGCTTCTTGAAAGGATGTTGGCCTTGTTCTTGTCACGGTTCTGTGTGGTGTAAATCTAGTCCTCCTCAGTTGCCTTCTTTTCTTTCTCTATGCACATCACAAATGTTGTTATTCATTCATTCTACAGAGATCTTAGCTTTGTAGCCTGAACGCTTTGATACCACTTATCACATAAGCACGTTAATATGCCTAAGTAATAACCAAAAACAAAATTAAATATAAGATAGTTAATATATTACATTACACACCCTATTGGTGTAGAATCATAACCAATATAATTTATTTTTCTTTTAACTCTTTTAAAAACATTAATATGTAATTTTGGTTGCTTATATATCCATATGTTATAACCATTTTGGTATTCACATAAATCTTATGTTCGGTAAATATCTGAGCACATAATATTATATTCCCTTTCAGTATCAATTCCACTTACAAGCATTTAATTTTCTGAGCATTTAACATTATGGTTCGACTACTATTCATTAGACTTAATTTTGGGCATTAAAATACCTTAAGTACTAATTGTAAGGTATGTTTTCCCCTAGGTTTAGAGGTAACATGGTTCTGTAGCTTTCGGAGTATTGCATAGTTATCCATCTCGGCCTAGGTATGAGCTTCTCATCCATGACCCTCTTGAGGGCGTACACATTGGACAGTGGTAATAGAATCTCATCTCCCTATGTCTCCAGCTGAAAAATTTCTCTTGAATTTTTCCCGTTTCCAGTAGGGGTAATCTTCTCTAGTACAGATCTCTAATCCTTTCTAGTACAGAGCTCCAAGTCCTTCAAACAGGTAGGGTTTACACTTACCACTTTCTTTTGGCTACCATATTTGACTGCTATAACAAATTTTAGGGTTTTTCTCCCTTCTATAGATTTCTTGGATTTCTTGCCTAGCTCCCATCTCTAGAAGGTGGTGACTAAACGACTAATCAATCTGAGGTACAGGGCTATGCTCTCAATGTATATGCTTATCTTCTTTCTCTGTTAAGTTTCATGTTCTGGTTTTTCTCTTTCCCTTGCTTAGTTACCATTGGAGGGTTTCATCGCCCTTCCTTGCCTCAAGTGACTGTTGGGGTTCAAGTCTACCATTTGGTATGCCGAGACTTGTAGACTACACCCATGCTTGGTTTCCAGGTAATGTGCTTCACGCAAGCCGTGATACCCTCTTGAGGTTTGGTTTTAGATGAGAGGGTTAAATATTTCATTTCAATCTTTAGTGGAAATTAGTAATTCTAGCTTGTAATAATATTAAGCTCATTTTTCTTGTATTAAATGGACTCTTGAGTAATAAATCTATTTTGTTGGTATTACTGGTTCGGACTAGTCTTTCAAGGACTATTTCTCTATGTTTTATGTTTTTATAAGTATTTGGTCCAACTGGATCTTCTCTATGTTTTATGTTTTTATAAGTATTTGGTCCAACTGGATCTTTCAACTCCGGTTTATTTCTCGGTTTCTCCTAGGTGTTAGGCCATGGTTTAACTGTGGGGGATTACCGAGAAAGTATTAAGTTATGATGGTAAGTCCATACCTTAGCATGATGAAACCCTCGAGAATATGAATGGATTGTTTCTTAACCCTAATGAATTTTTATTCTTTGGATTGTATAGTTATTTTGCTACAAAGCATTTCCTCCTGTGTATTAACAATGCTAAGGGTTTAAAGGTTTTAATAATGTTAAGTCTGATAATTATTTGGATATTTTTAAATTCGTATTCATATATAGATATAATGGTTATCTCGTGTGTGTTAAAAGAAGTAATTTAGTGTAGTTCTGGTCTCTTCCTGGTGTTAGAACTATAACCTATTTCTCTATTCTGAACCCTATTCATTCTTTGCAATTTTGATTACATTGTAACATTTTAAGTTGTAACTACTTTATGTTCTGTAAGATTTTGTTATGTTAAAAACATTAGTATTCACACGCTTTGTTTTCCTTTGCTCTCTTTCCCTAAAGGGACTAACTCCTAAGTTTGTTTCTCTTTTATGCTTATAAGTTAAATCTCCTGCAATCCCTTTTTAAAGGATTTATATTATACTTTAATTCTTTTCAATGAATTTGTAAATATTTTTTTTATACAATATTCTAATAATAAATTTCTCAATAAGAGAACAAGATTTTCTTTTAATTTAGTACAATAAATCTTTCAACTATAGAGTAGACCTACTACCTATACAGCACAAGGATATACTTATCTAAATATTCATTTTTTTCCTGTTGTCTGCTTAATACCAGACCTTAAATCATTTTCTGATTTCCATCACTTTCTGATTTCCTCCCAACTGTGAGACCAGCTATTCTAGCATGTGTCTCCCCTTGAACCATTCCTCACACGTAGGATATTTTCTTTAAGACTATCAATCTTTACATGCCACAACTATCTGGTCCTAACTAGACTTAGCTTCATGAACCCGTCTGACATATCAACACCGTCTGACATATCAACACCGTCTGACCATTCTCAGTTCAACCTTTCTTTTTCTTGATCTCAGATATGCATACCCTCTTGATCCCTTCCTTGAGAATAAATCTTTAAGGAAGTAGTTAGGGATAGGTAACCGCCTACCCAAACTACCTGACATGTGAGAATTACATAATTGTCATTATTACGACATTTCACTTCCTGCATAGCTTAATCAAAATAAATAAATGTATAGACTTATAATAATATTCAATTTGTTTAACTGCAGTAATTAAATATTTACAATTACTGGGGAGATCTTAATGGTTAACCCCTACACATGCCCAAGTGGTTTTTTAGAAACCAATTTAAATAACACAAATCAAGATCTCACGTGACCTCAAAATTTTTCTCCCGCACTTTTATTTTAATTAAAACAGAATGAATATGCCCACTTTAATAAATTTTGTTTCTTTTTCGCATGTATTTAATAAAATAAAGTAATTTTCTTTGGAGTTGTCTTTAGTCGGACTTTTTGGAATTTCTGGTCCCAGAATCAAGGGGAAAATTTAGAGGTGAAATCTTGATTTCTGTTATTTAAACTGGTTTTTCGAATCTATATTCGACTGTATATATGGATTCAACAGCCAAAAGACCCCTCGGGCACTGGGGTTATCCATCAAGCTAGTGATTTCAATAAATTCCTCTCACTAAAAAACCGACTGGAAAAACTTCCAAAAAGTCTCACTAAGACAATTTTATTTTCTTTTGCCTTACTTGAGTATTTCGTTTTGCCTTTGACTAAGTATTAATTTATTTTTACAAAAATTTAACATTATAAAATTCATTGTTATTTTTATTATTATTTAAATTTATTTATTTGTAAGGTAATTGGTTGAGATCTTATTATGGGTTTGTTTTAGTAAATCATTTTTTCTATTAGTTAATTTTTTTTGTTTTTAGCTTTAATTTTTTTTATTTATCCTTTTGATTTCGATTTTTTTTATAATTTCCATTTTCATGAATTATAGTTTTTTATCCATATTTTTTAAAGAGGAAAAATTAATTTAATTTTTTTTCCCAATATTTTTTTCAATTTTTAGCTCTATTACTTGTTAATTTGACTTATATTTCTTTTTTCTATGATTTTTACTCTATTTTCAATTCAATTCCATTAATCATATTTTTTTTACATGTGGATTTATAATTAATCTTTTGAGCATTTTTTCCCTAACTTTGTTGAATTTTTTTTTTATTTACCCATAGTTTTTATAATTCTTGCCTCCAAGATATATCAACACTTCAAGAAATTGAATTCAAGAATTGAAGAAGTTTTTTTTTTTTAATAGTTTCAGGGGTTTGTAATTAATGTGTCCGTGTATCAGTTCTTGCATGTCAAAGGAAATTTAAAACTCTAGTGGGGGTGCAATGCACTGGAGCTCTTTATTTCATTTTAGGGGATTCAAATTCTACGATGTAGAGGTTGGAGTATGGTATCCAAACTAATTCCTCCAGTGCCCAACAAGGTATTACCAGGATCTCACTTTGAAGTTCTAGATTCGGCTTTCACTGCAAAACGAGAGGTTGCTCAACATTTATCAGGAGGTTAGTCTTGAATTTCTCATTTGTTTCAATAAGTTTGTTAAAGTTTCTTTACCTTCTTTCCTCTAACCAAACATAGAGGTTTGGTCACAGTTACAATGCAAAAAGTTAATGTGTGAATTTTTTTAAAGTTGTTTAGTCAACAACAACTCAACTTTATTCTTGGTTTTTCTTGGTTTTATTCAAAGTGAATATGTGATATTTAACTAATTTAATACTAAATCACAAATCGTATAAAAGCATATAATATTATAGTGAGGGTGTGTGGAGATATTTTATTTATTTTAATATTTAAAATTTTATTAATTTTTTTAATTTTTATGAAATGAAAGTTTTAGGAATAAGTATTTTAATTAGAAATTATGTGTTTTGAATATCTATCTATAGTTACTAATTTAATTTATATAATTGTGCTAGTTATAATTTAGTTGTTAAATTAATAGTAAACAATTGTTATAACATATTATTCATAAATATTAATTAACTTGTCTTTATAATTTAATTTAAAAATTAATTTAATACTAAATCACAAATCATGATCACCCCAACTCTATTTTTTCTCTGCAAAATAAAGTAGTCATGTTTTAATTCATTTGAGAGATAACAATAAAAGTTTTGTTGATATTCTGATGCCCTACTACATTTACAATTTCATTCAACTCTATATCAATAATGTAAAATGCCAATGAAGTTATAAAGCTTCATCAGTGAAGGTGCTCACCAAAAAGCAACATTTTCACTTTCACTTATATTTTTTTATAAAGATTTTAAGTGAGCAGATCACAACGCATATCCAAAAAAAATTAGTTATATTTAAACTAAGCTAGAAGTACTAACTGCAACTCAACACTTGTTTAAATTGAAATTAAATAATATTACCATATTCATAAAAAAGAAAATGTTATTTAAAATTATTCTTAAATATATAATAATTAACATTTTCTTTAAAAAAAATTATTAAATTTATAATAAATTATAATTTTATTATTTTAAAATATATAAATAATTATATCTTCAATTCTTTTTTAATATTTTAAATTTTATAATTTTAATAAATCAGGGTCAAATTCTATATATTCAACTTTTGCTCTCACATACACATGTAATTTGCCCTCCTCGTTAAAATTTGGATTTATTTATCGAATATTATTTAATTTAAAATAAACTAGTATGCCTCTTCGGTAAAATTAATTTATTTATAAAATATTATTTAATTTAAAATAAACTAATATGCTCACTTTAATAAAATTTATTTCACCTTCTTAGAAAGCAAATTTCCGGGTTGAGTTATTTCTTTTGTTAAACATTAATTCAAAGTTTCCTAGGAAACTTCAAGATTTATGGGAATAAATCCATTCTTGTACACCGAACGAATGAGGGGGATATTGAATCATTGTTACTATGTTCTTTGGGCACTAACCAAAACGTCATAACACCTTTATGTGATGAAGCCGCTGATCAATCTTGATTTATCATTTCATATCCAATTTTTTATGTAGTTGTCTATAATGAGACTTTTTAGAAGCCTTTCCGGTGGGTTTTTCGGTCAAAATCCGGCAGCAATTTATTGGAATCGCAAGTTTGATAGCTAGTTTCTGCACAATCAAAGTGCCCTAGGGGTTTTTCAGGGTGCTGAATCGAAATATGCAGTTAGAAAACCATTTTAACTGCAACAAATCAAGATTTAACCTCAATTTCCTCTGCCGGATTCCGTCACCGGAATCTCCAAAAAGTCGCATTATAGGCAACTCCATTTCTTATTTCCCCCTCAATCATGGCAGTAAGTGAGTTGGCCGATTATCGAGATTCCTTCATGGGAATGGACCTATGCAAAGCATTCAAGAAAGGAGTTTATTGGGTGCCCGAAAATTCTCTCGTTCTCAATGCTTTGACAATTTAGATTATGAATTTTGTGGAAAACCATTGTAATCGGGCTTTATTTGGTTGCCATTAATCGAGAAATTATCTTTTCAAGGATTTCAGTTTTCTTAAGAGGATGTTTTTTAATTTCATGATCTAATATGTAATTGTTGGATGAATCTTACCTTCAAGCCCATTTGCTAGAAACATGTTTCAATTTTTGTTGATGTCTATTGAGGAAGACAATATAAGTGCAAGTGTTTTCACAGGGAGTTATAGTGGTTTGTATGATTTATGTTTTTTATTTAAAAGATAAAGTGGTAGGTTGAGTAAAGTATGGATCCTTTTCCTGCTTGTGGAATGTAGTAAGTGTCGATGCACAATTTATTAAATAAATAAATAAAGGGTGAAAGAAGAGAAAGGATTTTTGGGCAGGGAGGTGAAGCAAGCGACTTCATCGGGGTACTATTTAGGTTCGCTCAAAGTGAAACAATTTTTGTGTTCCTGAAGTGGCTCTGTTGGGGTACTTTCCAAGCATGCTAGTAGTAGAGCAACACCAGAGATGAAAACTCATACTCTGAAAATCATAAATTCATTGTGCACATTACCCTTTCTCATATCGAAACAATTGTGATATAGTGTATCTTATGTATGTGTTTCGACCAAGTAGAGAAAAGTAAGATGTTATCTATGAAAACATGTCGAAATGGGGAACTCGGGGCGATCAATACTTCATGAAGGTCTGACTCTTAACTGAAAACTTTTCCTAGAAAGAGAAGCTAAAATTCTCCAAATGTT
>APFE030800221.1:18517-42910 GCA_000404065.3 Pinus taeda
CATCAATCCAAGCCTCACAGGAGAACACATCAATCCTGCTACAATCGCCATGGAGAACACATCAATCCAGGCCTCACATGAGAGCTAATCATCCTGCTACATAGGAGAGTGAATCATCCTGTTCCACAAGAGAGCGAATCATCTTGTCCCACAAGAGAGTGAATCATCTTGTTCCAGTGCACACCACCAGGGGAGGGTGAGTCACTCTGTGGTCGTATGTTGTTCTAGTAAGAACCATAAGCCCTCAGAGCTCCCAGAGCTCAATGTATGCAACATGCAGGACCCTTGTACAAGGGTTTCTTGTTGACTCCAAGTCGTTTGGGAAAATCACATATTAGATCTTTCCTTGGGGATTTGACAAGGTGTATTGACCTGTACATCATCTTAATGCGATGGAGCCTCCTTGCTCATCAAATTACTATATCCCAAATGATGTCTATCTATTGGAGCAATCTAAGAATACAATATTCCTCAATAATCGAATCCCACCTCTGGTTGTTACAGAGAATCACAATGGTATGTGCTCAAACAACTCACTTAAGAGCTTCCCCAACCAGGCATCTTCATATGAGATCATACTCATAGATATGTATCTGGTCCCAGTGGTGCTTAGGGCAACTAGCTTCTGCTTCCTACTCATCCATTATATCGAAGCAGAATATAAAGAGAAACAACACTAAAAAGTGCTCCAGTGATCCTCCACACTACCTGCCTAATCAACATTCGAATAATCATGCAGTTTCATATTTCTGCTGGTGTATTTCAATCCATTAGTAATTATGCCATAAAGGTATCTTAGAAAATTCTTGGCATCAATGCAGTGAGGCTCAACCAAATATGAGCTCATAGTGCTAACTGAAAAACATATGTTCGGATGGAGGTTCACCAAGAACATCAATGCAAATGAGTTTTTGAAACTTAGAGGCATTTCCCAAATCTGGTCTGACATCACTACCATATAACTTCTAACAGTTAAGATCCTTGAGGTAGTCACAGGCTTGCAGTCCGTCACACCAAATATTTCCAATATCTTTACCACATATTTTCCTTGAGATAGGAAAATTTCCCTTGGCTTCTACCATACTTCAAGTCCTTGGTCCTTCATTTCAAATTCAGAAGCTAACTCCCTCTTGCATTTGTGAATGAGAGGGTCTGCAACTATTAGAAAGAGGCCATCCACATATAACACCAGTATGAGAGGTTTATCATCTTCAACCTTAAAGTAAAGGTTAGGATCGGCTCCACTCCTAGTGAATCCCAGCTTCATCAAGTAGCTATTGATCCTCTCATACCATGCTCGGGGTGCTTGCTTCAAGCCATAGAGAGCCTTCTTCAACCTGCATACATGAGATTTTCGATCATAAATCTCAAATCCTTCGAGTTGCTTCACGTAGACCTCTTCTTTGATCGAGCAGTGCAAGAATGCAGTCTTGACATCCATTTGGTGTCGGTTCCATCCTTGTGAAGCGTCAAGGGTTTTGATCAAGTGGATGGTTTTATATCTGGAAACAGGTGCAAATATCTCATCATAGTCTATACTTCCTTCTGGGAGAAACCACGAGCAACAAAACGAGCCTTATACTTTTTTGTACTTCCATCTACTGCATGCTTTATCTTGTAAAGCCATTTGGAAGTAGCAATTGTCTTATACTGGGGTCTGGGAACTACTTCCCATACATCATTCTTGGTCATAGCATCCTTCCATACATGATGCTTGACGACATCTGAGAATGATGAAGGCTCATTTTGTATGATTGTGCTCATGATGGTCATGTATCCTTGATACCTATTAGGTTTCTTACTTTCACGAAAGGTTCCTTGGGGTGCAGCATGTCCTTCAGCATCATCAAGTAGCCCCCTAAGCCATGAAGGCCTCTTCCTAGAAGAGGAAGTCTCATGTGAAGGAGGATCAATTGGATCCATGGGTTCTTCTACATCAGGCATTCATTCATCATCCTTTTCTTTTGGTTCCCTGGTGTCGGCTTCTTGAGAGCTCCTCAAATTCGGAATATTGTTCACCTTGTTGAGAGCCATATCTTTGTCAAAGGTGGCATCATGACTAATTAAGACTTCCCTTTGACCAGCTACATAGATTCTATAGCCTTTAGTATTTTCACCATAGCCCACAAAAACTCCCTTCTTTCCAGATGCACCCAACTCTTTCGGCACATGAAAATATACAGGGCTTCCAAAAATTCTAAAAATGAGAAACATCAGATTTCTTACTGGTGAACTTTTTTTCAAGAGACTTGGAACCCAATGCTTGATGAGGGCATATATGGCGGTGTTTGTAGTTTCAGCCCATAGAAACTTCGAAAGTCTTTGATCATGTAGCATGGCTCGGACAACTTCCACAATCGTGCAGTTCTTCCTTCCTACCACACCATTCTGCTCAGGGGTATCTGGTGTAGTAGTCTCCCTCTTAATGCCAGCCTCAGATATGCCTAATTGAACCAACTGTAATACATCGGAGGTCTTTCTTTGGCTTGAGGAGAATGGTCCGCTTTTGAGCTTTCCTTCGGCACATCTTGGACATAAAAAAATTTTCTCTACTCAGAATTCGGGCATCCCTATCACCATTTGTTTTACACCGAGTATAGATTTATAATGAAGGGGCACAAACCTCCGATGCCAATGTTCGGACTAAAGAGATGTGTCATATGACATGACACCTAGCGGACTTCCATCGACCTAATATAATGAATCAACACTAAACCCAAGAGTAAAGGCATCTTTAACATTATTTTTTCATATATGTACCTTGCCATTGTTGAAGGTTACCTTGTAGCCTTTGTCTTCCATTGTCGAGATGGACACTAGGTTCTTTTTGAGGTCAGGTGCATTTAATACATCCTGGACTTTCTACCCTTCTTGAATGGTTGTCCTCTTCCTCGATTCCCAACTCTCCTCTTACCTTTGCTATTGAATTTTCCATCCCTTCGATTACCATGAGAGGAATTTTGATCATCGTCATGGTGAGAGTCCTTTCTACAAGGGCATTCCCTTGCATAGTGACCCGCTTTATTGCAAATGAAACATCATCCTTTTCTTCCACCCTTAGATCCAGCCTTTCTTTTCGATTTAGACCCAGAATTATTCCTTTTCTTAGCATGAGAAGAAAAATTAGCAGGAGGACCTTTAGGCAAGGGCATTTTCTTCTCTTCTACCCTTTTTTCTTCTTGAATGCATCTAGCCATTAATTCCTCGAAACCCGGAATTACATTATTGTTCAGAAGAGTAGTCCTGAACACATACCATTTGGATGGTAATCCTCCAAGATTTGTGAGTGCAATTTCTCTGTCAGTAATAGTTTCCCCAATAGATAGGATATCATTCTTGATCTTGGTGATTCTTAAGAAGTAGGTTTGCATACTCTCATCTTTACCCTTCTTGATTTGCCTCAGCTTATTTCTAAGAAACAAAACTTGATTTCCATCATTACCTTTAAATAAACTCACCAGTCTATCGTAGATTTCCTTGGAGGTGTCTAGATCAGAGATGTAGGCCACCAAGCACTTTCCGATAGAGTCCCAGATGATCTTCTTCGCTTTAATTTCTTTGTTCTTCCATTTGTTCCTGGTAGCAGGAGGTGCATTTGATGGAGGCTCAACAATATTGCCTCTCACGCGACCCAACACTCCTTGATCCTCCAAGGTTAGATTGATAGACATCTCCCATCCGTGATAGTCAGCTTTCTCATGGAGCTTGTCTTTGGCAGGAAAGAGTGTTGAGGACCCCATCGTTCTTTTAGGATAGCTTTGCCAATCTTCTCTTTAGTGATTGCTCTTGCTCTTTCTTAGGCTTTGTCTTCACCTCAGCTCTGATACCATGTTATGGCATGGTATGTTCTATGCTTATAATAGTTTACTTATTTTTCTTATTATATTCCATAGATTAGCAATCACATATACATAAGGTAAAGTGCAGATAGAACATTAAATGATCGACAAAAAACAAGCCAACACAAGAGACACAAGATGTGGCGGCTAGCCAGGGACAAACCCTACAATGTGTGGGGAAACCCTTTCATCAAATCTTATTTTATATTCAATAGTTCAGCAGAGAGAAATATTACAATAAATATGGTTCATATCAGCAGTAGCAAACCCTAGATTAGCAGCATCAGCAGTAGTGGCTTCATTATCAAGCTAAGGCAGACGATATCTTACAAACTGTTCGTCGGATTGACTTCATTCCACCACCAAAAGTTGTGGATTTTAGAGGAGGTTCAGATGAACCTACAGTGTAGTTTAGATGAGGAGATATTCTAGGCCACGCAGGTCAATCTTTACTTCTGTAGTTGCAGCTTAAGTTTCAGTAGTTTTCGGCTTCAAACTAGGGCAGTCGATATCTTGCAAACCATTCGTCGGATTGACTTCATTCCACCACCGAAAGTTGTGGCTTTCAGAGGAGCTGTGGATGAACCTATAGCGCAGCTCAGATGAGGAGATATTCTAGGCCACGCAAGTCAATATTTACTTCTGCAGTTGTAGCTTCAGTTTCAGCAGTTTCTGGCTTCAAACTAGGGCAGTCAATATCTTGCAAACCATTCATCGGATTGACTTCATTCCACCACCAAAAGTTGTGGATTTTAGAGGAGGTTCAGATGAACCTATAGCACAGTTCCAAAGAGGATATCTTATAGGCTACCTAAGTAAATATTTGGATCTGCAGTTGCAGCTTCAGGTTATGAATAGTTATTAGAATCGGATGATATTTATATCAGTCCTACACCTCTCGAGGACAGGAATCTAATAAAAATATTATCAGACATGAATAATATGACCCACATGAAGTTTTGCCCTTGTTTCCATTTTTAACAAAAATACACATATTTTTATAATTAATATATATAATATATATATATATATTATATATATTAATATATATATATATGTATGTATGTATGTATGTATGTATGTATGTATGTATGTATGTATGTATGTATGTATGTATGTATGTATGTATGTATGTATTTATTTATTTATTTATTTAATGCATGTGAACTATGGATGAAGAGGAATATTTTTATAACCTATATACATTTATTTAATCAATTTATAGGCATCATTTTTTAATATTTATGAATTTACTTAATGCATGTGGATAAATAGACATAGTTTACAATTGTGTGCATTTATTTAATGCATTTGAAATATGAGAAAAATAGACGTATAACTTTGTGCATTTATATTATTTTTTTGGAATACAAACAATAAGATTAACGATATTTTATATTAGTAACTTATGTTGTTGCATTGGTGATAACAATAATCCTTTCGTATTAGAAGGAACCAGTGGATTGCTAACCATGGTTTTGCAACAGGAAGAGTAACTGAAAAAACAATACCATGGTGCATGAAAAGTATGAACTGGAAGATAGAAATTAAGGTGTTGTGTGTGTTGAATAGTTGTGGTTCTACACTTGGTGATGCATGTAAAAGTAAAAGAGTAGTTATGGAGATGAATTTTACTTTTATTTATGCATGAGAAAGAAAATGTTTTTTTGAAAAGAGGTATCATGCGCAAAATATTATTAGTCATTTTGACACAAAAATGATATCTGGAAGATATTTAATAGTAGGTTTTGATAAATTAATATTTCATATTTCCATGATGCGAGAGTTTTCTCATAGTAGTGTTTGTAGGAAAGAATCATGACTTTCACAAAGAATTAAGTGATAGTTCTAAACTAACCTCTTTTACAACATCTGAAGGATGGATTACAACTAGTATTTTATAGGTGATGAAGTTATTATGCATAATTATTGTTACATGTAGAGTGAAATACCGTCTAACATAGTTTATAAGTGTAACTTATTATGGGAAACAACCATGCCACAAAGACATTAAGCTCAACAAATTGTTGGGTAATGTGTTTGAGAAACATGACATTATGTTTAATGTAATATACTATAGTTAAGTATGCTAGAATCAAATTATGTTTCTCTTGTAAAATTTCTACAATGGACAAGGGATAGACTCCTTTATTGCCATTGAGTAAAGGGTGAACTCCCTGACCAAAAAATTAATAAAATAAACATTTGATGGCTTTTACCTTCAGAGTTTCCAAGATATATCGATGTTCATTTATGTGCTTCCCTACTATGTTATCATGATGATATTAATACCTTGCCTGATGTTGGAAATTATATCATTCAAAGTGTTATTAGAAATCGTAGTTAAATGAACAATTTTAATGATATAAACTTACAGTAAGAAGCATTATGTTAACAAGTTGCATTAATGGTTATTATGTTATGAGATTTTATTTTCATTTTTCAAGGTTACTTTACTTAATGATAATGATTATATCATTTTATTTTTAGTTAATGAGTATGGTATGAGTTATTTGGGAATATTACATGTTGGAAAAACTTGTAAAAAATTCTAATCTTATGTTTTTTGTACGAGGTATACTGAGGGATGTTACATGAACTATGTGCCATTTTTTATGACACAACATGGGTTTTTATTTGTATCATGGAATAAACTATGTGTAAATGTTGTCATTTATGGTTAATATCCCAACCTTTTTTTCATTGTATTTTTTCCCAAGTGATGTGAAAATAATCCATTTTTTCAAATGTATCTCTATTGTGTATAACACTTTCAGTGATTGAGATCCATTGAAAATCATGTTGAAATATGTAACTAGGTTTGGTCTTCATAATAACATATGTAATAGTGAGTTTATGTATTTGATGTAATGAGAAAAATAATTTTATTATCGTTGTTCTTGAGGCATGGGTTTCATGATGAAAGAATTTTATTTTATACGACAAGCAGTCATTCAGTGCTTATAGGTTAGTCATAAAGTAAATTGAGTCATCATCATGTACTAAACATGCATTTGGGCATGTTACATATTGTAAAGCAATTTTTTTTTAATCAAAGATGAGTCAAAAGACCCTCCAAGTCCTAGTCATAATGTAAATATCAAGTCATCCAATGCACATGGAGAAGTCGGACTAAAAAGAAGCAATTCGACCCTATGAGAAGCCTATATAAGGAAGAATTTGACCTCTCATGGAGAGACACAATTCACTCACTAAATTTTGATCACAAGGACAAGAAGAAGTGCGAAAGAGATGAAGATGAAGGAAAGAAGAAAAGTCGAGTGGTTTTGGATTTGTCTTTGGGCTACTTCTCTCAACACTTGTGAAGGAATTTGGGCACATGCTGATGCAGTAAAGTTGAGTTACATAAGTGAAGATAGCTCATCGAACATAGATATTCTGGAACATAATTCAGTAGGAGAAATAATCTTTCCAAGCAAAGAAGAAAGAAAAAAGAACACACAATTGTTTCAGGCACATGTAAGGGATAGGGTTTCTATAGAAGAATCTACTTGACAAATCGAAGTTGTGAAAGAAGCCGCTGGGTAGGTCGAAGTTGGAGAAGAAGATGTTGGGTGTGTCAAAGTTGCAAAAGAAAATGTTGGGTAGGTTGAAGTTGAAGAAAAAGCTGCTAGGTAGCTCCAAATTGTAGAAAACGTTGTTGAAAGCCAAAATTTACAAAAGTTACTAGAAGCAAGGTGTGAATTAGTCTTGGGAGCTCTTGGTCAAGGGTCAAAGGTATTGGAATTTTTAGATTGTAGTTCTATAAGAAGATAAATAATTATGGTTGGTTTTCCTCTCAAGTTGGAGAGGTTTATTCTATGGTTGATCACCTACATCTGACGTTCAATTGTCTCATTCATTTTACTATTTGTTAGTTGTTTGATGATAGAAGAACACTAATAATAATAAATTAAAATAATAATCTTATCAAATTAAGAAAAAGTATATCAATTTCGAGAAATATTATAACGTTAGCTACCCCTAGATCTCTCAACATGGTATCGAAGCTAAGGTGACAAGTCAAGAAGAGGTAGATTAAAGAAGGACACTCAAAGGATGAAGTACTAGAAGATCATAAATAGAATCGATCATCAAGAAGGACCACAATGAAAAATACTACATCATAAACTTGAGAGAAGTTACTAGAGAAAACCTCAAAACCCTAGTTCATTCAAATAAGGACTCTATACTTGAATCATTCTTTGGGATCTCACACAATCATCACCTCAACGAAAAAGGAGACCTCAAAGAACCTACCTCTACCGAAAAAAGAAAGGACTACGAATTCAAGAATGGTTAAGTCTCTAATTGAAGGGAAGAAAGAATAAGTGTTAACATCTTCATCAAAGAACCAAGGTGACCTCCCTCTTTTTGAAGGGTCATTCTTAAAGGAATACATATTCATCAAGAAGACATCTTCTATTATCAACATCATCTTCAAAATCAAGAAAGCATCAAGTTGAAGATATTGTCATCAAGGAGAATATTCACTTGAAAATTAATTACCTTTATATTTATGACTGAATCTATTGCCAAAATGACTTCATTTTGCAAGGAAATAAATAGATTGGTTGGGTCACAAAACTTTCTTGCATGGAAGAAGAGGACTGATTTGATCCTCATAGAAAATGAAGTTGTTGAATGTGTTTAGGGATTTATCACTAATCCTCCAAAGGAAGAAGCTCAAGCTTTAGAAAATTATATGAAAGGGGAGGTAAGGGCTCAAATACTTCTTATATAATCAATCAAGGATCACCTCATAACTTATGCATCAAAATTAGAAACATCAAAATAAATATATGACAAGCTAGTAGAATTCTTCTCCATGTGTAATGTGGGAGAAGTGATATAATTTAGACAAGAGCTCTACAAGATGAAAATATCAAAGGAAGAAGGAGTAGCCTCATACTTTATGAGGGTGTCAAAAATAAGAGACCAACTAAAATAATTGGTAGAAATAATGTCTGATAAACAAATGATCACCATAGTTCTCAATGTACTGCTAGAGGAATGGGGTAACTTTACATCAAGAATCCATGGAAAGAAGGAAGCTACCCCATTTAATTAATTATGATCATTTTGTAAGATTGAAAAAACTCGATTAAACTCAAAATGTGATTTAGGATAAAACAAGTAAACGTAAGCATTTGCTGCCATGACTAGGAAGAAAGGAAAGTTTGGAAAGTTTGTTCCTTGGAAAAATAACAAGATGAATATGTCAAAGATCCAATGCTATGGATGTCATCAATATGGGCACTACAAGAGATATTGTCCTAAACTGAAGAAGGATAACAACAAATGAGGAAGGGAAGAAGCCCATATCACTAAAGAAGTTGAAGAAGCTAAAATGAAGAAGTAAAAGAAGGAGGAAGTAAAATAAGTCTACTATGATTGAGATGATCTCCCTCACCTAGTTTGTTTTAGTTTTTAAAGTATATTTATCATGGTAGGAATCATTAGAAGCATGATAGGATGCATCATTTCAGGATATGGAATCATGGTAGCACACTATTGAAGAAATAGATCATGATATAATTAGAAAAGCTTGAAAGAATAGATGAAGTAGAGGTATACATGGATGTAGTAGTCATCATATAAATGAAGTAACTCTTGGTATCCTAATTTCAAGCATGTGTAATGCATATGGTAGAAAGAAAGTCATCTAGCATGATATAAGGAATTCATCGTACATCATCATCATGAGAAAGGAGATTATGTTGGATGAGGATAGAGTCTAGACCATCTATTGGAATCCTCATTAGAAGGTTCACCGATCTTGAAGGAAGAAAGTGTTTGAATGAGAATTCTACCTTGTATGGGATTCATTGTTTAGAAGGATGATGTTATGGTGACAAAGGAATGCAGCATGTCAACATGGTTGAAGTAATCTCAATCAAGAAAAGGAAGTTGTTGAAGGAAGCCTAGATGACCAAAAGAAGGAAAGAGGTATGTATGCATGTATTTAATTGAGTCATGCCATATAGTTGCATGGATAAATAATCTATCTCATGAGAATGATCATAGAAAATGGATTGCCTCATTTGGAAAGATGAATGAAGGCATGGTTCACATATTGACTAGATGAAACTAACATAACATGTCCTCATATGGAATATGAGGTGGTTGAAAAAGATGAAGGAACTATGGATGGAAGTTCCTTAGGAGGAATATGTGAAGAAAGAAATAACAGATCATGAAAGATGCAACTATGGTCACATAGAAAAAAAATCAACATCCCATAACTAGAAGAATTTGCGATGACTTGTGATTCAAAATGGATTTTGGACAGACTCCTAAGTCTAAGTGTTCCTCACAGAGGAAAATGACAGTCCAAGGAAGTTCCTGGAAATAGCTCCATGGCAGAGATTTTTTCATTCTAAACCTACTGCAACTTGAATGGGCAAAAATGGACTTAGGATGCAGAAGCTATCATAGAAAGAATATTCCCTTTATTCTTTGGAAAAAGAGGCAAAATCCCCTAAAAATGGAAAAAAACCCTTATAAAGGGAAAT
This sequence comes from Pinus taeda, assembly GCA_000404065.3. Classification (NCBI taxonomy): domain Eukaryota; kingdom Viridiplantae; phylum Streptophyta; class Pinopsida; order Pinales; family Pinaceae; genus Pinus; species Pinus taeda. The sequence continues at coordinate 28,872 of APFE030800221.1, forward strand.
TGCATCAGGGATGGTCCAAGAGGCAGACTTACGCAGAAGGAGAAGAGACCCTAATTTTTGATCCCTGACATTTCGGGTCGGAGGCAGGCACATGCACATGACATAAGGTAAGGACCCTAGGTCGATGCGATATTGCGATCGTTGATATCGACAGATCGACATCGGCGATGGCATGACACAAGGGACAGACCCCCAGCCCAATGCGACTTGCAATTGCGATGCATCACATTGTAATGTCACATTGTAATGATAAAAAGGGGCCAAAGCTAGACCTGATGGGTTTTATAAACCCGGCCTGATAAAATTTGAGTTCTGGTAAAAGGGACTTTCCTGTGTATAAGCGTGTTTTAGTGTAAAAACCGAAATACAAGGGAAAGACACCTGAAGTGATAAAGCTAGACCCAAAGGTGAATTATAGGTGTGATTTATAAAATTTGAGTTCTGTAAGCGGGATTTTGGGTAGGCCTCAAGTTGTAAATGGTATTAAGCCAGCTCCCCCTGATCCCATACAATGAATGACATGTGGCTGGCGGAGGAGAGAGGAAAACTGTCTTTTCGAGCAGGTAACCTCTGTACCCTTAAACCACCCAAAATCGCATATTGATCGTTGGATCAGGTTCCCATAGATCAATGGTGGGGCTTGCGATAGCAGCCAAAGGCAAACTTGATGTGATTATAGGGTGGATGCGATAAATTTTCAAGTCCAATAGAAAGAGTTATGTCGGGTTTTTCACGTATTTCCTGTGTATTTGGGATTTTACACAAAACGCTTATGCGATGTGATATTTTGCCTAATTGTGGACCTGATAAGGATTTTAGGGGTGATTGAATGGAATTTCACGTCTGAAATACACTCTCAATAGTATATTTTCTAGAAATCTCTATGTAATGAAATTTTCTCCATTTTTGGGTCTTTTTCCTAAGGCCCCGAAACCTCTGTAACTGGTCCAGATCCTGATGCCATGCTACAAGTGAGCATTTTATAGGCAATTATTCATTTTGAAGCTACAAAGCCATAGAGCCAAATGGCCAGTCGAACTAACAAAGAGTAGGGAAGCTGCAGAGGCGTAGAGAGATGATGATATGTAGAGAAACAACTAGGGTAGCTGAAAAGATGGAAAAGTACCTCAAAGGAGGCAGAGAGCTCAATTGAGAGTAAGAAGAAGCAAGAGAGCAAGGCTAACAAGAGCTAATGCGTAGATCTGATGCGGGAGTTGCTTGGAGGTCAAGCGGATTATCAAGGCATGCAAAGGATGAGAGAGAGAGAGCTCAGAGGAGCCAAAGCCGAAGAAGCAAAGGTAGAGCCAGAGCCAGAGCCAGAGCCAAGAACCAGAGCAATGACCCAGAGCCAGGAGCTAGAGCCAGAGCCAGAGCTAGAGCCAGAGCCAGAGTGGAGAGCCAGAGCGGAGAGCCAGAGTGGAGAGCCAAAGCAAGGAAGGTTGAGAACATCCGAGCTAGGGATAAGATGGTGTCCAAACCCATTATGTTCTATGTAAACCAATGGATTTAAGCGAGGAGCTTATAAAAGGATTGTTGTAATAATCCCAGAGAGCCTAGTTGAGTTGACTAGAGTTCACAGAGACGTAGCCCAAGATTTTTGGGTGAACTCCTAATTAAATTGATGTCTTATGTGTGTGTTATCTGCTGCACTGTTTTACCATTATATGCATGTTATATCAGCATAAATAACAAAATTTTAAATCCCATAAACATTCAAATATAAACACTGACATACACCTTATTTTCAATCACATATTTAATTCCACATTGGTTAATCATAAAGACTTCGGAATATTTAAGCTTTGTACGTGGGAGAGGTTCTTGTAAGTTAGCCAAGAAACCTAAGTGCCCCATTTTCAGATCAGGTGGTATCAGAGCTTGAGATTGATTAACCACACCTTCAAAGAAGGTTATATTAGAATGCTTAATACAGAGCACAGATTTCTTGTCTGAAAGGTGTTTAAACATTCAGAGGTTGATTGTATGCTTGTTTGCAAACTGACTATTGTTTGAGTTTAAAGAGGTGAAGGGAAAGCTATTGATAGCTCAGTCCAAGAAGGACAAGAAGGAAGAAGGGATGAAGGCATTCTTCTATCCCAAAGGACCTCAAGGCAATCCTTGAAGCATAATAGATTTGTTGCAAAAGGTTGTTGAATAAGCTCTTTGTTAGTCTTGTTTGAAGTTTTTTTGTTCATTGGCATAATGACAACTTCTACAAGTGAGTCTGCAAATTCTTATTTCTTGATCACAAGAATCTTTGATTAAGACATGAAGCAATACTTGTCCACCATGATGGATATGGTGAGAGAAATGTATAAGGATGAAAATAAGAGCAGCATACTTAGAGAGCAGTTGAATTCTGTGGAGGAAGAGAAGTAATTTTTTTTTGACAAATTGTAGGAAATGGAGAGGCAACTTCATATGAATCTGAAAAGGATGCATAAGTTGGAGTCACAGCTCTTTGTTGCCAAAGTAGCCTTGGTCAAGTATCAACTTGAAGAAGAGGTAAATAGTTCATGTTTGTCTTCAAATTCTCCTAAGAATGCTTATACTGGTTCTTTTGAAAAGCATATCAGAGGCATAGGTTCCAAGCTAATGTCCAAGATGGGATATGGAGGAAAGGCTTGGGCAAGTATGCACAAGGTATTGTTGAGCCAATAGTTGTTGAGGAAATGCCTAAGTATTTGGGTCTTGGCTATGGATAGTCATATAGAGAGAGTTCCAAAGTTACCATGATGGCCATTGAAACAGTTCCCAGAAGGAGTTTCATTTCAGGTCCTCTACCTCAAGAGTGTGAAGATTGTATCTAGGAGGAATGCAATAGCTTGGAACATCATTTGCATGATGTAGGTGTTTAGAAGCACACACTTGAACCAGAGAGTTGTGGAGACTCTAACAACCTTGAAGAGATTGATGGTGTTCCAAAGGGAGCCACTTCTTCATTTTCTTCACCTCCTCAAGAAGGCAATAAAGGTGAAAGAAAAAGGTATAAATATGGTTCTAAATATTTTCCTTCTGATTATGCAAGGCCTAATAATTTTCCATATAGCTATGGGAAAAGAATTGCATGTTCCTTTTGTGGTTTGGATAACCATAATGTTTCTAGATGTTGGAAGAGAATGGCCACATATAGGAAACTTTTGAAGGAAAGGAAGCAAGAAGCTAAAGTTCTATTGGACAAGGAAAATCATGTTGTCAAGAGGATCCACATGTGTTGCACTTACTACCATAAGCAATGGCATCTTGTTGAAAGGTGTTTGACTCTGAATCCAGCAATGCTTCCATAAAAGCTGAAGAAGGTAGAAAGAGAAGATGGTAGAAATGGAAAGGAAGATTCCATGGATGATGTGTTTCAGGAAGATTCACATGTTGATGCTGATGTGCAGACATAGGAAGTACCTTTGAAAGGGATTGGTAAGAAACGGTTAGGGTTCTTACCCGATTAAGATTGCATGTCTATTGATGCATCTATTTGCATTTCTTTGTTAATGCAATGCAAGTTACAGGATTTTACCAAGATTGTGTATGGAAAAAGGTTGAATAGGAGACTCACTTTTCTGCTGCAACATTATATTTCATTTCAACTTTGAAAGTACAATGTGCTTAAGCGAAAGTTGAAGGATGAAATGCATGCATAAGCTTCATGTGCATGAACACATGGATGTTGATGATTTCCTTGTATTTAAACATGTATGTGTAATTAACTTGTAGGGTTGACTTCTTTGACATGCATGTGATGCAAATTTGACTTGGGAGAAGTTAACTTGGTCTCCAATATGGAGATAATGATGAAGTATCTCATCTTTTGAAAAAGAGTCCTAAGGGTCTTTTTCAACATGCTTGACTTGAAGGGTCATTTGATTTAAAGGCATGTCTTGTGGGCTTGTTATCTAGCCCATCATTTGTATGCAGATGTAAGACATGGAGGTGTTCACAAGATGTGAAATCTGTTTCTTTTGTTGAAGCAGGAGTTAGTCCATCCAGTTGGTGTCTATATTTCTATTGTTTTTAACAGTTGCTGTTGACAGCTTGTCAAACAGGTACAAATCATAATTTTGTGAAGCAGATGTAACTTCACATTTGTTTGAGCCACCTTGGATCAATGATCAAGGTAGAGAAGTTCAAACTACCTTCTGTGACCATCTCATCATAAGTTCTGCATGAGGTTAGGAAGGAAGATAGTTCTTCCCACGAGAACAAGCACATCCAGGAAGGAAAGTGGTCAGAGACTTTGGTTCAAAGGCATTATGCAAGGCAAGTGTGTAGAGGCTGAAAGAAGAGGGTGTTGTTACTCTCATTTACTATTCAGATCAATATATCAGTCTTTTGGAGACCAAAAATTCTTTTAGTGGGAAGGCGTGATCCAAAATGGATTTTGGATAGACTCCTAAGTTTAATTGTTCCTTGCAGAGGAAAATGAAAGTCCATCGAAGTTCCTAGAAATAGCCCCATGGAAGAGACCTTTTCATTCTAAATCTACTGCAACTTGGATGGGAAAAAATGGACTTAGGATGCATAAGTTATCGCACGAAGAAGATGCCTTTTGTTCTTTGGAAAAAGAGGCAAAATACCCTAAAAATGGAAAAAAACCCTTATAAAGGAAAATCACATCGGAGATGGTCCAAGAGGTGGACTTAAGTGGAGGTGGAAGAGACCCTAATGGCCAATCCCTAACATATTAGGTCAGAGGTAGGCACATGCACATGACATAAGGTAAGGACCCCAGGTCAATGTGATATTGTTATCGACAGATTGACATCGACGATGGCATGAGACAAGGGACAACCCCTGGGCAAATGCGACTTGTGATTGCAATCCATCTCATTGCAACGTCATGTTGCAACAATATAAAGGGGCGAAAGCGAGACCCAATGGGTTTTATAAACCTTGCTTGATAAAATTTGAGTTCAGGTAAAAGGGACTTTCTTGTGTATAAGCACATTTCGGTGTAAAAACTGAAATACAAGGGAAAGATGCCTGAAGTGATAAAGTCGGACCAGAAGGGGAATTATAGGTGCAATTTATAAAATTTGAGTTCCGTAAGTGGGATTTCGAGTGGGCCTCAAGTGGTAAATGGTATTGGGCTGGCTCCGCCCGATCCCATACAATGAACGACCTGTGGCTGGCGGAAGAGAGAGGAAAACTGCCTTTTTGGGTAGGTAACCTCTGTACCCTTAAGCCACCAGAAATCGCATATTGACTGTTGGATCGGGGATCCCATATATCGATGATGGGGCTTTCGGTAATGACCGAAGGCAATCCCGATGCAATTATAGGGTGGATGCGATAAATTTTCAAGTCCAATAGAAAAAGTTATGTCGGGTTTTTCACGTATTTCCCGTGTATTTGGGATTTTACCCAAAATTTTTATGCGATGAAATATGTTGCCTAATGTTGGACCTGATAGGGATTTTAGGGGCAATTGAATGGAATTTCACATCCGAAATACATCCCGATAGTGTATTTTCCATAAATCTCTGTGTAATAAAATTTTATCCATTTTTAGGTTTTTTGCCTAAGAGAAGGCCTTGAAACCTCTATAACTGCTCTAGATCCTCATCCCACACTGCAAGAAAGTGTTTGATAGGAAATGATGCATTTTGAAGCCACAAAGCCAGATGGCTGGTCGAACTGACAAGGAGCAGGGAAGCTGCAGAGGCGCAAAGAGATGATGATACAAATAGAAATGGCCGGGGTAATCGAAAATCCGGAAAAGTACCTTAAGTGAGGCAAAGAGGTCAATTGAGATCAGGCAAAAGCAAGAGAGCAAGGCTAACTGTTGGCTAGTTGGATTGTTTATTGATTAAACAATCAAGTACCACATTAATTGTCAACCTGGGAAAGTCTTTTTATTCCAAAGGCTACCGCGTACTGTATGTACTCAATTCTAAAAGCATTAAAAGTTGTAGTATACGTGATTCTTACTCTAAGTTATCACAGTACCGATAAAATGAAAGTAGCTAATTAAGATTACGAATCTAAAAAGAAAAGTGATGGATGCTCTGTTGGCAAAGGATCAGGACCCTATCCTCCAAGTGAGGACGTTCAGCACCTACGCCTGTAACCAGATTGCTAATACACACTGCACTCTAATTCACCGGTGAAAGATCCTTGCACAACTTCAAGCAATTAATGAAACAGAGTACTAGCAAAATGGAAATATCAGAGGTAATGTTACAGAATCCAAACAGAGTATCAGCAGAAAGAAACTATCACACACTTACACACTTGACAGAAAAGTAAATGGGTGAATCTTGTGAGGAAGGTGGGCCCAGTCCCTCTCACAAGATTCCCCAGAACACAAAGGCTAGATTAAGTGCTCAGAACAATCTTCTATTCATCCGCCAAAAGATTCAAGTACAATAAAGTTCAGACTTGTTGATGTCTTTCAAAATCTCCCTTACAGACCATAATCCCCCCCTTCTAATGTAGATGTCTCCTCTTTATAGAGGAGACATCTATTACAATAGATTATTGCAGTTCATTCAGTTAACCCATTCTATCAAAAAATAAGAATTACAGAACGTTGTTACAATAGTATAATAATATGTTCTTTCTTAGGTTCTGGCTATTACACAGCTGGTAACCAACTTCGATCGTCTTCTTGGGATTCTCGCATTCCTTTGTCGTTTCCCCATGTTGTTCCTATTTTAAGCAATGGTAACTGTGTTCTACCCGCTTTAGACAGCTGCTTGATCATGTCGCGTCAGCGTTCTTCAGATAGTTGCCGTTTATTATTCCCAGCTATTGCAAAATAGCCTGCTTTAGATGGTTGTTGTTGCTGACTGTAGCAACTGCGTAGTTGCTGCTTCTGGTGTTGCAGCAACTCCATAGTCATTGTTTCTGGTGTTGCAGCAACTGCGTAGTTGTTGTTTCTGGTGTTGCGGCAACTGCGTAGTTGCTATTTCTGGTGTTACAACAACTATAAATTATAATTCCTGCAGGCTTAAGACAATTACTTGGCAACTTAGTCAGCTTTTCCAAAGATAAATATAAAGATACTCACGATTATGCAATGAACAATTAAACATATAGATATGCGGAAATTTACTTCATACCTTGGGGTGATTAAGTCATTATGTAATCAAAGCTTACTACTTATGACTGAAAAGGATAATATTATGGCAAAAATATAAGGTCAAAATTGGTCAATTCTGAGTCCTAACATCCCCCCCAACTGAAGAGATTGCATGTCCTCATGCAATGTTTACTCTGAGTCCGAGTCAGAGTACTAGGATGAACAGTGTAGATTACTGAGACAATAGTTATAGGAAGTGAAATCAAACTTCTTTCTGAACCCACAGACAGTCTGTATATGCCTCCATGCTGTTGCTTCTTCCTTGTTGGATAGTCCAAACTGGCCCTTATATTGTTCACCAGATAACCATAGAGGTGGAAATTTAAATTTGTAGCCCATCCAGCTTTCAGCATAGTGTTGCATGCATTTAATATAGTAAGGTACCCTTGTGAGTGCTACCTATAAATTTGATGGATTATAAGGGTGATATTCCTGCCTCTCTTTGGGGTAGTTTTCCCAAAACAAATTGTTTGCCTTGATAGCCAAGGGTGCCTTGGTTTTCAGATAGTACTGGCAGTCTTTCAGGACTACTGCTTGTAGTTGCCTGACATGGTCTTTCATATCAGGATCATTTATCATTGTTTGATGATGTGCAATGAAAGTGGCTGCGTTCTGTGGTTCAGCCCTAATCCACATAAGGCAATTCTGTTCATTATGTTGAACTGAGATAAAGGCGTTCTGCCATGTAAGCTGGTTGGCTAAAAAGGAGATGAAAGCTCTCAGTTGTATGTCGCCAACCACAGGTAACATATTCATGTTTCTTTCTTCGGACATGGCTTCATTATGGAGATAAAGCTCGCATAATAGGTTTTGATCATTTTTAGGTGCCTCTGCAAAAGTTTTCATAAATTGCTCTGATGTAACCACCTGATGAGGTCTACCTTCTCTTACAGCCTTTATCTGTAGAAATGTCAGTCTTTCCCTCAAGAATGATGCATAATTGAAAGAGGGTTTCCTTGTGGCAAGTATTCTTTGGAATAATTCAAAAATCTGGGACAATTTGGCTTTTAATTCCGTAATTTCTTTGTATTGAGCTCTACATTGCTCAAGTGCTTCCCAGTTCCTATATGCATGATTGAACCAGGTCCCTTTTCACTGTTGGAATGCTTTGCCTTGTGACTGCTCATATTCTCTCCACCATTTTCCTTTTAATTCTTGAAAACTATATGTTTTTGTGCATACATCACTAACACAGGGAAACTTTGTTTGTGTAAAGGCATCAACAAGGATAATCTGCTCTGTTGGAGTAGGCTGGGATAATCCAACATCTTTCTCTTCATTTCCAGCTAGTGTCTCTTCCTCCTGTTGTACTGATTCATTTTGTTCCATGGTGATTTGGGTGGGCCGGGGTGAGTCTGTGCCTCTTTCTTCATTTCCTTCTTCTTCATCTCGTTCCTTGGCAATTTGAATAGGGCTGGGTGAGTCCCATTTTTCTTCTTCATTTCCTGATTCTTGTGTAAGTACTTCTTCCATAACAATTTGGGTAGGCCAGAGTGAATCTATATTCTCCTCTTTCTTATTCCCTGTTTCGTCCTGCATAGTTTCTGTGGAACTTACTGGTTCTTGTGTGTCAGTAAGCTCTTCAGTTTGATCTTGTATAGTTTCTGGGGAACTTACTAGTTCTTGTTTGTCAGTAAGCTCTTCAGTTTGATCTTGTGCAGTTTCTGGGGAACTTACTGGTTCTTGTGTGTCAGTAAGTTCTTCAGTTTGGTCCTACATCTTCTCTGGAGAGCCTGTTGGTTCTTGTGTGACAACAGGTTCTTCTGTCTGCACCTTCTCTGGAGAGCCTATTAGTTCTTGTATGTCAACAAGTTCTTTTATTTCAGCAGACTCTTTTGTTTCATCTACAACAGTGGAGGCTTCCTTCATTGGTTCTGCCACTACCTTATATCCTGCTTGAGTATATATTTCACCACAATTGGTACACACATATTCATTATCCTTACTTTTCTCTACTGCAGACGCTACTCGTACTAAAACATGCAGGCTAAATTCATTCTGATATGCTTCCTTGACCCTTATTATTTCCTCCTAATAGTCCTGAATCTGAGATTTCAGAAATTCAATTTCTTCCTGCAAGGCAGGTATGGTAGGCTGGTCTTGCGGAGCGGTAGATTCCAGTGGAGGCAGAGGTTGTGTTTCATGATTTTGATCAGTATTCCCCATAGGTGGTTCTTGTGTGTCACTTGGGGTAGTGGCTGTTTCTTGTGTTGCAGCCATTTGGTCACTATTACCTTGGGTGTCAGCAGCTGGTTCTTGTGTGTCAGCTGTCTTAAAATATGATGTCACGAAGCTATGAACACTCTGCATCTCAACTTCTGAGGGCGAGGGAGAGGAGTTTTGAGGACTGGTGGGAGTGCAGATCCTTATAGTGATGGGTGGTGAACTAGAGGGATTAGGAGATTCAGCTACTACCGATGACCGAGTTCTTCGCTTTGGTAGAGAAGCAGGGAATTCGGGCATTTTTCTCCTCAGGCTAGCTTTCTTTAGGATAGGGACAGTAGCCGGAGTAGCAGGTGCCTTATCTAAAACCCTAGTTCTTCTTCTTTTCGATGGGGTTTTCTTTCCCTGGTGCATTTTTCATTTAAGCAGGGTAATGAGGATATTGTCATCGGAATCATCAGTAGAAATACCAAGTATGGGAATGGAAGAATTGGTTCTTTTGGGAGATAGGGTTGTTCTCGTGGTTATTTCTACTGCTGCTTGTTCATTCTCAGCAACTTGCGGGGGTGTTTGGTGGAGTTGTTCAGGAATTTGCTCTTCTTGCTGAGGGTTTTCTAGAGGGATTTGTTCAAGCATGTCCTCCGTTTGCTGAGGAAGTTCTTCATCTTGCTGAGGTGTGTCCTCAGCTTGGTGAAGAATTTCCTCTTCTTTATGAGGAATTTCATGTTCCGGTTGTGGAATTTCTGCCTCCTGATGGGGATTAATGGGGGGTGGAGGGTTATTTAGAGTGAGGGCTCTATTAATCAGCAATTGGGCTAAGTGGTGGTGTTTTAAGGAAAGAAGTGGACGCTTTGCGTTAACAACATAACGTGACATGTTTTCGAGACAACCCAATAGATAATATGGCATGTTTATTAACAGACCATTTCTCAAATGATTCAACAGGATGAAATCGTGCTGGTAAATTACCTGGTAGCGGCCTTCACACATCAGGTATTGCTTGACAAATTCAGTGACTTTCGGCCATGGTTGAGGTAACGACCGAAGTGCTACGCCTCTGCCCTTGGGCTCTACCTGCTCGCCTGGTCGGAGAAAATCCTGCTGCGCATTAAGAATCAGGTGCTTTATGCTGAACCACCATGTGTCATTAGCTGGTAGCCCGGTAACTTGGGCTATAATTTCCTCCGTGACTAGGATTTGAACTCCTTGGACGATAGAGAATCCTTCTGTTAAATTGCATGCAAATTCAAGGACTTGCTGCGTGTGAATGTCCGGAAGTATCCTGAAGTACTCTATCCATCCTGCTTGCAAGAAAATTTGATAAATCTCCAGATAGAGTTCAAGGACTATTGTCGTGCTAGGTTCATGTGTAATGAGGGTTCCTCCCATAGCTATTGTTTCAGTGAATTTCAGAGTTCAGAGCCGAGCTTCCAATTTTAGTTCAGAGTAAAATGTCGCAAATGGTATCATGCTGTGATAGGGTGGCTTTTACATATTACCGGGAGAGTTAAGGGTGGCGGCAGTTGGCATAGTATGTCATTATAAGAGTTTCTTTGGTAATCCCCCCCTCCTACGTGTAAGTGATATGATTGGAAGTACAATTATTTGATAGTCCTATCAACTTCTCTGCATTATCTATTATTTGATGTCCATACATAATCATGCGTACCTTCATATTTTACCTTTTGATTGTTGCGTCAAAAAGTCTTGTCTTGTCTTCTGCTGGATCATAATGATTACCACGGATCTAAAAGCGTGGGAATACCGGTGATTTGTAATGATAATGACGGGAAGTGATAGTAGGGTGTTGTAATCATCACAAAAAGTGGTATATTTTATCAAAAATTTTTCCTTGGGGGCTGAAGTGGTAAGGCCGGTGTTTTCGTACATGAGGGAATTTGCCAGGAAGGGTATTTCGTGATCGGGAAGCGATGTTATAGCACCGGGATTGGTATTGCAGCAATGGAAAATTGATATTGTGGCAACAGGGAATGATGTTATATCATCGGGAAAAAGACGTTTGTAAAAGCGAGAAATGTGCTGAGCAATGGGAATGGTGTTGCAGCAACAGGAATGGTGTTGGAGCAACAGGAAATGGTGTTGCTGCAATAGGAATGGTGTTGCAGCAACGGGGAATGGTGTTGCAGCAACAGGAATGGTGTTGCAGCAACGGGGAATGGTGTTGCAGCAACGGGGAATGGTGTTGCAGCAACAGGGAATGGTGTTGCAGCAACAGGGAATGGTGTTGCAGCAACGGGGAATGGTGTTGCAGCACAGGAGTTCCGAGCCCGCAAAAAAATTCCTTTAAAACTTTTGTTCTCAGCTACTTCCCAAGCTAAAATGTGCAAAATACTGAAATTTAATATCGCAATCCTTGGAAGGATTTATTAGTTTCTTAAAAAAAAAAGGAATATCTAACCTAAAAAAAAATTACATAAATAATAGAACTCAAGTGCTTTGAGGGAAAGCAAGTTCCCCTGGAAAAGAATATTGTTTTATTGCCATGCAAGTGGCTTTAAAATCTTCCTTGGAAACCGGCCACTGATATAACTGAAGTCGGTAGCCATTCACTAACAGTGGTGTTCTGCTCCCATCAATTGTTAAAAGTCTAACTGTTCCATTTGGAAAAACAACATCCATTTCGTATGGCCCTAACCACCTTGTTCTTAGCTTCCCTTGAAAATTCTCGTAACGAGAATCATAAAGTAGAGCCCAATTACCTTTCTGGAACTGCTTTTGCTTGATGGTTCTGTCATGCCATCTGCTTCTTGGTTGCTATATCATAGTTGTTTGATGGACGGCATCGAGTCTTTTCTCACCCAATTCCTAAAGCTGCTGCAACCTGGCTATCTGTGCATCAGTTAAATCAAGGTAATAGCTAAGGCAGTTCTTAAGGTTTTAATCTCAAACTCTACAGGGAAAATAGCATTCTTTCCAAAAAATAATTCATAGGGTGAAAACCCTGTTGTATTCCTCCAAGTGGTTCTATAGGCCCATAGAGCCTCAAGCAACCTCTGAAACCAGTCCCTTCTATTCTCCTTTATCATTTTTGTTGAGATGGCTTCTATGACCTTGTTGGTACTTTCCACCTGCCCATTTGCTTGGGGGTGGTACGGTGTAGTCATTTTGTGCTTGATATGATATTTTTGGAGCGTATTTTTGAAGCCATGAGAATTAAAAGGAGGTCCTCCATCAGTGACTAATTCTTTGGGTAGTCCAAATCTAACAAATATTTCTTCAAATAAAAATGTTAGTACTGCTTCTTCATTAGCCTTAATGAGTGCTTTGGCCTCTACCCATTTAGTCATATAATCCATGCATACTAATATGTACACTCTTTGTTTAGATGGAGGATTAATGGGACCTATAAAATCTAATGCCCATTTCTCAAAAGGTTCAAGAGTTACCTGGGGATTAAGTGGCATTTCATCCCTATGGTTAGGCTGGCCCATTCTTTGACAGTTGTTGCAAGCCTTCACATATTTTTTGGCATCTTTAAAAAGTGATGGCCAATAATAACCCATTCTAAGTACCTTGTGTGCTGTTCTTTTGTCTGCAAAATGTCCTCCACAAGGGCCATCATGACAAGATTTTAGTATATCATAAATGTCGTCTTCCCCAATGCATCTCCGGATTTCTTGATCTATTCCTATGTGGAACAGACATCTGTTTATCTAGTTGTACCTAGCGCTCTGCTGAATGATTTTCCTTTTTTCTCTGTGCGATAGCTGTGATGGTAATTTTCCTGCAACTAAGTAGTTGGCAATATCTGCGTACCAAGGTGAGTGGGCAGAGATTGCAAATAAATACTCATCGGGAAAAGAATCATCTACTGGAATATTTTCAATAGTTTTCAATCGAGAAAGAAAGTCAGCAACTACATTTTCTTTTCCTGGTCTATCTACAATTGTGATATCAAATTCCTGTAATAACAGTAATCATCTAGTGACTCGAGCATTTGTAACTGATTTATTCATTAAGTATTTAATGGCAGAGTGATCGGTATGCACAAAAGTAGTATAACCAGTGATGTAATGCCTAAATTTGTTGATAGCATAAATAACTGCTAGAAATTCTTTCTCAGTGACCATGTAATTAAGTTCTGCGGGAGTCATGTTTTTACTAATGAAGTAAATGGCAAGGGGAGTGCCCAATCTGGTCCTCTCAAAATGGGAGCTATGGACAACTGATGTTTAAGCTGATCAAATGCTTTTTCATAGTCATCAGTCCACTTAAATTCAGCGTTTTTCATTAATAACACAAACAAAGGGGAAGCTATCTTAGAAAAATCTTTGATAAATCTTCTGTAGTACCCTGCATGTCCTAAGAAACTCCTTACTTCTGTCTGGATTTTGGGAATAGGGAGGGTCAAAATTACCTGTATTTTTGTAGGATCGACTTGAATTCCTAATAATGAAACAAAGTGGCCTAATACAATGCCTTCATTCATCATCATATGGCATTTCTCAGTGCTTAAGGCAATATGTGCTTCTATACACCGCTTAAGTACTTTTTCAAGATTTTGCAGAGCATCTTCAAAGGTTGTTCCATAAGGAGTAAAGTCATCCATAAAAATTTCTAAGGAATCATTTATCATATCAGAAAAGATCCCTATGACCGCTCTCTGAAATGTTGCTGGGGCGTTACATAGCCCAAATGGGAGAACCCTGTAAGCAAAGGTCCCCCAAGGGCTAGTAAAAGTGGTTTTATCCTGGTCCTAGGGTGCAATCCTTATCTGATTATATCCGCTAAATCCATCCAAAAAGGAAAAGAACTTCTTACCAGCTAAGTTATCTAA
>APFE030800221.1:42920-95316 GCA_000404065.3 Pinus taeda
TTTTCCCCAGATCATTCTCAGGACGGGAAGCAGGGCTATTCTGCATGTTCCTGCTCCCTCGTCTCGGTCCCTTACAGCGTTTCCCTCAAGGAGGGGAAGCCTGTCAATACTTCCCGAAAATCTTAATACTAGAAACTCTGAAATAAACCAGCGAAGGGAGGATGCGCGGCAAATGTTTGGCGAAATTCCACAACACATCTCGCCTCAGTCTTGCAGAGATCGACAGATTCAGAGGCCTTCCGAGTCCTTCCAGATCTTCATTTCGCTCCTCTCAGGCAAATCCCTGCTCCAATGGGCGAGCTCTTTGGATTTTGTGCAGGATCTCAAGCGTAATCTGGCTTTCAGGATAGGGATTCCTGCTGCTTCTCAGAGGCTACTCTTCAAAGGTAAACAGCTGGAAGACCTCCTGCCCCTTTCTTTTTACAATATTCAAATAAATGTTGCCATTATTCTCTCCCTTCGTTTAAGAGGAGGGGCGGCTGGTCAATCATCTTCAGCAGCAGCATTCTCTTACAAAGATGTTGTCCATGCCCAGAAACCCAAGAATGCAGCTCCACCAGTCCAAGGTCCAAAACCTTTTTTGGTGGACAAGATGGAGGAAACCCCCTCTATTGAAATAATGCACCAAAAAATGGACAGGCAGTTCCAACTGTTTGCCGAAAAGGGCATTATTTGCAAGTTCAATGGACTGAGGCCACGCACAGAAGATCTCTACAAATGGGTTCACTCCAACTGGACCAACAACTGCAAGGTTCTGCTCTGTTCCAAAGGCTTCTTCATTGTGATTTTTGTTGACGATGACGACTATCAAAAAGCTTTAACTGAGGGCCCCTGGTTCTGGGACTCAGCGGGTCTGTTTTTAACCCCCTGGTTCCCAGATTTTGACCCCTCTACAGCCACCATCACCAAACTACCCATCTGGGTCAGACTGCCCAACCTTCCGGCTCATCTATGGCACTTCGCTGTTTTTGAAGCAATCGGAAACAAGATAGGCTGCCATCTAGCCACAGACACCTCCAGAGGGGAAAAAGGCATCTACACCTTCGCAAGAATCTGCGCAAAAATTGACATGAGCAAAGGATTACCGGATCAGATCGTTCTCAAGATTGGAGACTTCCATTGGACTCAGCCCCTGGACTACGAGAACACAGCTTTCCGCTGCAGGAACTGCCATCTTATAGGGCACCTCCACAGATCATGTCCAACGATTCCAGCCCAAAAGAAAAAGACTGCTCCCAAGCCGAAGTCCAAAAGTTGGAAGCCCTGTGACCCGCCTCCCATGGATGACTTCAATTCCAGCTCTGATGAAGAGGAAGAGAATGAGAATGGGATGGAGGATTCGCCTGCCCAGGACCAGCCTCCAACAGGTCCTGTGGAGCCCTCGGCCCCTCCTCTTTCGCAGAAACAAACTCTTGAGACATCTCCTTCGGATTCGGACAAGGAGATCTCTCCGTCAGCTCAGCGTGGTACGCTTGTACTGCCATCCATACAGGATCAACTTGGATGGGTCAAAGTTGGTAAGAAGAAAGGAAAAAAGGGCCGTACTGAGGATTCCACTCAAGCTGGGTTGAATCTCCAGTAATGCTCTTGCTTCCTAGCCAGTCTGTTAGCTTCTTGTGTAGCTCTGCTTTCTTCATGTCTACTCCTCTGAGCCAAGGTGGATTGTTCATCCTTGCCGGCTCCCCCGTTTCTTTGGGGCCCTGTAGGAGGTCTTTTGGTCAAGATGTCTTGTTCTCTGCTATGCCTTGGGCTCTAGTCAGCCTGGGCAACACCTTTTGTACATTATTTTTTGTTTCTTAATACAAATGCTTACTTACAAAAAAAAAAAAAACAGTAACCATCTAGTGACTCGAGCATTTGTAACTGATTTATTCATTAAGTATTTAATGGCCGAGTGATCGGTATGCACAAAAGTAGTATAACCAGTGATGTAATGCCAAAATTTGTTGATAGCATAAATAACTGCTAGAAATTCTTTCTCAGTGACCGTGTAATTAAGTTCTGCGGGAGTCATGTTTTTACTAATGAAGTAAATGGCATAGGGAAGACCATTTTCTTCCTGTCCCAGGACAGCTCCAATGGCAGTGTCTGAGGCGTCAAAGGATATGTGAAAGGGGAGTGCCCAATCCGGTCCTCTCAAAATGGGAGCTATGGACAACTGATGTTTAAGCTGATCAAATGCTTTTCCACAGTCATCATTCCACTTAAATTCAGTGTTTTTCGTTAATAACACAAACAGAGGGGAAGCTATCTTAGAAAAATCTTTGATAAATCTTCTATAGTACCCTGCATGTCCTAAGAAACTCCTTACTTCTGTCTGGGTTTTGGGAATAGGGAGGGTCAAAATTACCTGTATTTTTGTAGGATCGACTTGAATTCCTAATAATGAAACAAAGTGGCCTAATACAATGCCTTCATTCATCATCATATGGCATTTCTCAGTACTTAAGGCAAGATGTGCTTCAATACACCGCTTAAGTACTTTTTCAAGATTTTGCAGAGCATCTTCAAAGGTTGTTCCATAAGGAGTAAAGTCGTCCATAAAAATTTCTAAAGAATCATTTATCATATCAGAAAAGATACCTATGACCGCTCTCTGAAATGTTGCTGGGGCATTACATAGCCCAAATGGGAGAACCCTGTAAGCAAAGGTCCCCCAAGGGCTAATCAAAGTGGTTTTATCCTGGTCCTGAGGTGCAATCCTTATCTGATTATATCCGCTAAATCCATCCAAAAAGGAAAAGAACTTCTTACCAGCTAAGTTATATAATACCTGATCAATGAATGGTAACGGGAAATGGCCCTTTTGGGTGGCCTTATTTAGGGATCTATAGTCTACACATACTCGCCATTTCCCATTTTTCTTGGGTACTATTACTAGCAGAGAAACCCATTCACTATCGGATATGGGGTATATAAACCCTGCATTTAACAATTTTTGAAGCTCTTCTTTTATTATTTCCCTTAGATTGGGGTTCATCCTTCTTTAGGGTTGACAAACTGGTCGGGATCCTTCTTTAATATAAATACGGTGAGTGCACAGTTCATGGGAAATCCCTTTCATGTCTGTATAATCCCAAGCAAATGCCTATTTATTTTCTTTAAGTAGCTTCATTAACTGTTGTTTTTGATCATCTGTTAGGTTAGGATTTATATTTAATGTTTTACCTGGTTCGATTTCTACTGTCATACTTTTGGAAGGACGGCCAGCTAGTATCTGAGATAAATTTTCAGTTTCAAGGTTGTCCTAGGATTCTGATTCTAGGATTGTAGTGAGGTGATTATGTATTTCTGAGCTAACCGAAGAAGGTTCAGAAATAAAGTTGTTGATTAATTCATCTTCGGTTGAGCTTTTGAGAGTTAAAGCTTGTCCGATAGTTAAAATAGGTTGGGTTTCCTCATCCTCATAGTCTACCCATATTTAATTATCGTTATTAATCATGGGTGTGGCATGAGGATAAAGAGTCAACTATTTAGTTTCCTGCCCATTGGATATTGTCATTCATCCAGACCTACAGCTGATGAAAGCATCTGCTGTAGCCAACCAAGGTCTTCCTAGAATTAATGGATGACCCCCCAACTTTGTTTTAGTTTGTAACACCACAAAGTCGGCTAGGTAATTCCAATATTCTACAGAAATTACCAGGTCTTCGATCACTCCTTCAGGTTCAATTGTAGAGCGGTCAACCAGCTCTAAAATGGTTGGAGTTTCCCTAATTAGCTGTTTCAACTGCAGTAACTGTGATTTTTCAAGTGTCATAATATTTATTGCAGCACCCAGATCCACTAGAACTTTAGAGACAAAGGTTTTGCCGACCTGAACTGTTACTGTAGGTTGACCAGGGTCACCATATTTCATAGGGGGGTCTTTTTCTGTCATCAAAGCAGTTAGTTCTCCCATCACATGAACTATGAGGGGTTCCTTGGCTTTTCTTCCAGGCTTCCTGACACAAATATCCCTAACAGTTCTGGCGTAGATAGGGACATCTCTTAGAGCTTGCAATAATGGGATTTTGACATATAAATTCTGCAGTTCTCCTAAAAGGTTAAAAGCTGGTGGCTCAAACGTTTTATTAAGAGTCAATCTTTCAGGGAAGGGTGGTTCTGTTGTTTGGACAGTCTTGTTAGAAGATGATTCAAGAATTTTAGTATATTTATTGGATGACTTTTCCTTTCTAGTTTCTTCTTTTTCAGAGTCAGTAATGTCATCTATGATGGGTTCAACTATCCTCCCGGAGCGTAAATGGATATCATTACTTTGCATAGGGAGGACACGTTGACTTTGAATATCGATTACCTGCAAGGCTTTATTATTGTTTTGATTGGGGTTAGGTTGCACAGGCAGTTGGGGTCTCATTGATTGGTTATTCTGCAGAGTATTGGATGGTAAGGAAAGAGACTGTTGTTGTTGAGGAAATGGTATTTGTTGGGCTGCCGAATTTGGATTCCATTGATTAAAATATGGTTGTTGGGGAGCCCAAGGATTCCATATAGTAGGATCAGGAAAAGGAAGATTTGGTTGCTACATAAGTGGAAAATTCATTGTATTAAAGTGTGGGTACTGCATTTGGTTCATGGATGGGTAGTTTGTTTGAAAAGGAGAATTATTATTCCAACGACTGAATGCTGTGTTAGAGCTTATACCTTGTCTTTGTGGCCATTTCCTCCTCTGTGTCATCAGGTACACTGCTTCATCCTCTTCTTCAGTTGACTGCAATGCTGCTTTGATTCCAGGTAGAGAGGGGCATTGCTGAGTTTCATGGTCCTTCTCATAGATTGTGTAGATAGGTATCTTATCCAGTGGGCATTCCCTGAGTGGGTGTTTTCGTCTGCATTTGGAACATAAAATAGCTAGAGCAGCTTCTGCTTCCGCCTATTTCTTCTTAACCTGCAGAGCATCAATTTGTGAAGCAAAAGAGCTTAGCATCTCAGTTTTAAATTCTTCCAATAAGTTACCTATTTCGGCTCTTGTTGCTCCTCCACTGGCTGACTTCTGAACTCTTGAATACACATTATCCCTGCTCTTTGATCTGTTCCCTGCTCTTCTTGAGCATATCATGCAGAGATTGATAATTTGATCAAATGATTCTTTGGAAATGTCCCCTTTTTCTAGCATGTTCAACATGTCCAAGCAGTCATCTCTTACCCCTTTCAGCAATATGGTCTTCAGAATATCTTTACTCATACTGGGGTGGTTAGACCTCTACAGATTATACTGCAGTCTTTCCACAAAATCTTCTAAGCTCTCTTCCTCCTTCTGAACCATTTTAAACAATTCTTCCTTCCTTTCTCTTGTTCGGCAGTAGTCTTGATATTTGGCTAGGAATCCCTCTTTCATCTGGTCCCAGGTGGTGATTACCTGAGCTCCTAAGCTCATGAACCACCTCAATGCATTCCCTTTTAGTGTTGCTGGAAACAATTTTAGTTTCTGATTAGGACTCACATAATCATAACTTCTACATAGTATATCGAATTCAAAGAGGAATTCATCTGGGTCTTCAGAGGATAGCCCATCGAAGTTGGGTCATGCTGAGAGTGGAACATTCTTCATAGGGGTCGTTCCTCTCGAGAGGTCCCCAATAGGGAACTCCAGGGTAGAGAGTGAGTTATCCCCCCTCCTTCTATTCTGTTATCCTCCATTGGTCTTTTTCCTGAATCACTTACTTTATCTTCTGTATCTTCTATTTCTTCAGGTTCTTCTACCAGTTCCTCAGTGTATTCTGGTACTTACTGCCATAAGCAATGGCATCTTGTTGAAAGGTGTTTGACTCTGAATCCAACAATGCTTCCATAAAAGCTGAAGAAGGTAGAAAGAGAAGATGGTAGAAATGGAAAGGAAGATTCCATGGATGATGTGTTTCAGGATGATTCACATGTTGATGCTGATGTGCAGACATAGGTAGTACCTTTGAAAGGGATTGGTAAGAAACGGTTAGGGTTCTTACCCGATTAAGATTGCATGTCTAATGATGCATCTATTTGCATTTCTTTGTTAATGCAATGCAAGTTACAGGATTTTACCAAGATGGTGTATGGAAAAAGGTTGAATAGGAGACTCACTTTTCTGCTGCAACATTATATTTCATTTCAACTTTGAAAGTACAATGTGCTTAAGCGAAAGTTGAAGGATGAAATGCATGCATAAGCTTCATGTACATGAACACATGGATGTTGATGATTTCCTTGTATTTAAACATGTATGTGTAATTAACTTGTAGGGTTGACTTCTTTGACATGCATGTGATGCAAATTTGACTTGGGAGAAGTTAACTTGGTCTCCAATATGGAGATAATGATGAAGTATCTCATCTTTTGAAAAAGAGTCCTAAGGGTATTTTTCTACATGCTTGACTTGAAGGGTCATTTGTTTTAAAGGCATGTCTTGTGTGCTTGTTATCTAGTCCATCATTTGTATGCAGATGTAAGACATGGAGGTGTTCACAAGATGTGAAATCTGTTTCTTTTGTTGAAGCAGGAGTTAGTCCATCCAGTTGGTGTCTATATTTCTATTGTTTTTAACAGTTGCTGTTGACAGCTTGTCAAACAGGTACAAATCATAATTTTGTGAAGCAGATGTAACTTCACATTTGTTTGAGCCACCTTGGATCAATGATCAAGGCAGAGAAGTTCAAACTACCTTCTGTGACCATCTCATCATAAGTTTTACATGAGGTTAGGAAGGAAGATAGTTCTTCCCACGAGAACAAGCACATCCAGGAAGGAAAGTGGTCAGAGACTTTGGCTCAAAGGCACTATGCAAGGCAAGTTTGTAGAGGCTGAAAGAAGAGGGTGTTGTTACTCTCGTTTACTATTCATATCAGTATATCAGTCTTTTGGAGACCAAAAATTCTTTTAGTGGGAAGGCGTGATCCAAAATGGATTTTGGATAAACTCCTAAGTTTAATTGTTCCTTGTAGAGGAAAATGAAAGTCCATCAAAGTTCTTGGAAATAGCCCCATGGAAGAGACCTTTTCATTCTGAATCTACTGCAACTTGGATGGGAAAAATGGACTTAGGATGCAGAAGCTATTGCAGAAAGAAGATTCATTTTGTTCTTTGGAAAAAGAGGCAAAATACCCTAAAAATGGCAAAAAACCCTTATAAAGGAAAATCACATCGGAGATGGTCCAAGAGGTGGACTTAGGTGGAGGTGGAAGAGACCCTGATGGCCAATCCCTAACATATTAGGTCAGAGGTAGGCACATGCACATGACATAAGGTAAGGACCCCAGGTCAATGTGATATTGTGATCGCCAATATCGACAGATCGGCATAGATGATGGCATGAGACAAGGGACAACCCCTGGGCAAATGCGACTTGTGATTGCAATCCATCTCATTGCAACATCATGTCGCAACAATATAAAGGGGCGAAAGCGAGACCCAATGGGTTTTATAAACCTGGCTTGATAAAATTTGAGTTCGGGTAAAAGGGACTTTCTTGTGTATAAGCACATTTCGGTGTAAAAACTGAAATACAAGGGAAAGATGCCTGAAGTGATAAAGTCGGACACGAAGGGGAATTATAGGTGAAATTTATAAAATTTGAGTTTCGTAAGTGGGATTTCGAGTGGGCCTCAAGTGGTAAATGGTATTGGGCTGGCTCCACCCGATCCCGTACAGTGAATGACCTGTGGCTGGCGGAGGAGAGAGGAAAACTGCCTTTTTGGGTAGGTAACGTTTGTACCCTTAAGCCACTAGAAATCGCATATTGACCGTTGGATCGGGGATCCCATATATCGATGGTGGGGCTTTTGGTAATGACCGAAGGTAATCCCGATGCAATTATAGGGTGGATGCGATAAATTTTCAAGTCCAATAGAAAAATTTATGTCGGGTTTTTCACGTATTTCCCGTGTATTTGGGATTTTACCCAAAATTTTTATGCGATGAAATATGCTGCCTAATGGTGGACCTAATAGGGATTTTAGGGGCAATTGAATGGAATTTCAAATCCGAAATACATCCCGATAGTGTATTTTCCATAAATCTCTATGTAATAAAATTTTATCCATTTTTAGGTTTTTTGCCTAAGAGAAGGCCTTGAAACCTCTATAACCACTCCAGATCCTCATGCCACATTGCAAGAAAGTGTTTGATAGGAAATGGTGCATTTTGAAGCCACAAAGCCACAAAGCCAGATGGCTACTCGAACTGACAAGGAGCAGGGAAGCTGCAGAGGTGCAGAGAGATGATGATACACATAGAAATGGCTGGGGTAGTCGAAAAGCCGGAAAAGTACCTTAAACGAGGCAAAGAGCTCAATTGAGAGCAGGCAAAAGCAAGAGAGCAAGGCTAACTATTGGCTAGTTGGATTGTTTATTGATTAAACAATCAAGTACCACATTAATTGTCAACCTGGGAAAGTCTTTTATTCCAAAGGCTACCGCGTATTGTATGTACTCAATTATAAAAGCATTAAAAGTTGTAATATACGTGATTCTTACACTAAGTTATCACAATATCGATAAAATGAAAGTAATTAATTAAGATTACGAATCTGAAAAGCAAAGTGATGGATGCTCTGTTGGCAGAGGATCAGGACCCTATCCTCCAAGTGAGGACGTTCAACACCTGCCCCTGTAACCAGATTGCTAATACACACTGCACTCTAATTCACGGGTGAAAGATCCTTGCACAACTTCAAGCAATTAATGAAACAGAGTACTAGCAAAACGGAAATATCAGAGGTAATGTTACAAAATCCAAATAGAGTATTAGCATAAAGAAACTATCACACACTTACACACTTGACAGAAAAGTAAATAGTTGAATCTTGTGAGGAAGGTGGGCCCAGTCCCTCTCACAAGATTCCCCGGAACACAAAGGCTAGATTAAGTGCTTAGAACAATCTTCTATTCATCTGCCAAAAGATTCAAGTACAATAAAGTTCAGACTTACTGATGTTTTTCAAAATCTCCCTTACAGACCACAATCCCCCCCTTCTAATGTAGATGTCTCCTCTTTATAGAGGAGACATCTATTACAATAGATTATTACAGTTCATTCAGTTAACCCATTCTATCAAAAATAAGAATTACAGAACGTTGTTACAACAGTATAATAATATATTCTTTCTTAGGTTCTGGCTGTTACACAGCTGGTAACAAACTTCGACCGTCTTCTTGGGATTCTCACATTCCTTTGCCGTTTCCCCATGCTATTCCTGTTTTAAGCAATGGTAACTTTGTTCTACCCGCTTTAGGTAGCTGCTTGATCATGCTGCGTCAGCGTTCTTCAGATAGTTGCCGTTTGTTATTCCCAGTTGTTGCAAAATAGCCCGCTTTAGATGGTTGATGTTGCTGACTGTAGCAACTGGGTAGTTGCTTCTTCTGGTGTTGCAGCAACTGCGTAGTTGTTGTTTTTGGTGTTGCGGCAATTGCATAGTTTTTGTTTCTGGTGTTGCGGCAATTGCGTAGTTGCTGTTTCTGGTGTTACAACAACTATAAATTATAATTCCTGCAGGCTTAAGACAATTACTTGGCAACTTAGTCAGCTTTTCCAAAGATAAATATAAAGATACTCATGAATATGCAATGAACAATTAAACATATAGATATGCGGAAAGTTACTTCGTACCTTGGGGTGATTAAGTCATTATGTAATCAAAGCTTACTACTTATGACAGAAAAGGATAATATTATGGTAAAAATATAAGGTCAAAATTGGTCAATTCTGAGTCCTAACACTAACAAGAGCTAATGCACAGAGCAGGTGAGGGAGTCACTTTAAGGTCAAGTAGATTATTGAGGCACATAGAGGTGGAGAGAGAGAGATCAGAGAAGCCAGAGTTGAAGAGGAAGAGGCAGAGCCGGAGCCAGAGCTAGAGCCAAGAGCTAGAGCCACAAGCCAGAGCCAGAGCCAGAGCTAGAGTCAAAGCCAGAGCCAGAGCCAAGAGCCAAAGCCAAAAATCCTAAGAGCTTTAGAGCCAGGGATAAGATGGTGTCCAAACCCATTGTGTTCTGTTTAAATGAATGGAGTTGAGTGAGGAGCTTGTAAAAGGACTATTGCCATAATCCTAGTGAGCCTAGTCGAGTTGACTAGAGCTCACGGAAACATAGCCCAAGAGTTTTGGGTGAACTCCTAATTAAATTATTGTCTTATGTGTTTGTTATTTGCTACACTGTTTTACTGTTATATGCATGTTATATTAGTATAAACAATAGAATTTTAAAGCACATAAATAGTCAAAAAAAGACACTAGCATACACCTTATTTTCAAGCACATATTTAATTTTGCATTGGTTAATCATAAAGACTTGGGAATATTTAAGATTTGGAAGTGGGAGAGGTTCTTGTAAATTAGCCAAGAAGCCTAAGTTCCTCATTTTCAGATCAACTTATCCATAGAGAAGGCATGAAGACTCTGATAAGTTCTGTAAAGAAAGGAGACCGTTGACAATGTATATCTTGGAGATGTTTCGATATGTATGCAAGATGTTGATGTTACAAAAAGCAAATGTCATGATCAAGGGCCATCACAAAAGGAAATTTTGATTTAAATTTTGAACAATACCTGGATGGGATGATACAGGACTACTGAAAGAGAGTTGTTGATGTCACCTACAACTAGTACTCATATCGAGTAATGGAATAGCCTGAAAGATACGTGATGTGGAAGAGGTCATTGTATGAAGAAGAGCTAGATATGAACTAATAGATCACTTTTCAATGAAAGAAAGGATGTCATGACTGGCATGGTTTGTGAATGAAAGTGATGGATGGTCAATGCCCTATGAAGAAGTCCCAAGAGTTGAAGGCTCCATAATGATACAAATTAAATTCATGACGTCCAAAAGGAAAATCTTTTGTAGCCACTGATGTTGCCATGATCTCCACCAAAGTGCTGCTTTTAGAAAACAAGTCCGTGGTTAAGAGGCACCTTGGAAGTAATTCACTGGTTGAAAGGGAGCTTGGACAAGTTCCAAGATGAGAGGAACTTATGTACATTCCTTTTGTAGGAATGGGTACATTTCTTTATAGGAATGCATACGTCCTCTCTAGTTGAGAGGGAGAGATAGACACATTATTCTTGTCTCTTCTTTGGGAAGAAAGACTGAAGGATTGGGTAAGCATCTGGCATCCAATAATCTTTGAGGATGTGGTAGGGCATCCAAGATAAGAGTAGTCATAGAGGACCGATATTCTTTGAGGACATGGAATCCAAAATAAGAATAGTCCTCGAATGACATACCTTGTGAACACCCGGGTGGGGTATGTTCCTTGACAGACAATGATGATAGTGTCTATAAATCATTGGTCTTGCCAACATTGTGCTATGATCTTGTGGAGAGATATAGTTGTTAGTCAAGGTCTTGCTATGTGAAAATGATGAATGATATGATGTTAAACAAATGCTAAAAATATAAAAAAGAAATCCCAATTTAATTTTTCCTTGGAATAAATTGTGAATTAAATCAAAATTCTATTCTCATAGAAACTTATTATAGTTAACTAAGTTAAATTAACTTAGTTGACTTATGAATTCAAGTTGGAAATATATCTAGAATCATGTAGAGTGATCCCTAAAATTTAGGGCACGAGGTTGAGTTCTTTTGTGTTGTAATTAATTCTCATTCTAATTGAGTTATAGTTAGTTAAACTAGTTCTAACTATTGGAGGAACTTATAGGAGGTCAAGTAGTGGGAACAGGCACTAGTACATCCTTAGTGCCACACCAGTTAACTAAAGATTCACTCAGAAATAACTCATGCATGTCAGTTAATAGGAATACTCAGTTGAGATTAGAGATCAGGGAGAGTGTAGTATCAATTGTATAATTTTCCAAGTTGTACAGATGGTGCATGCAATCATTGGAAGACCTATGGATGGATTGCATAGTTATGGAGTGAGGATTTCCCAATTAAATATAGGCCAATTCTCGTAGGAATTTCAAAAGCAAGTAGGGGCTTGGTAGGCCACATATTTGGCTAAGTGATGGCTTGAGCAGCTTTGTGAAACAGAGAGATAGATTTTATTTGTGCAGGAATTGTTTAGGTTGAACAAGCATTGTATTTTATTCTCAGATATTATAGTTAATGCAATATAGATAGTTGGGGTTTTGCGTGGTTCCTTTCCCCAGAAAAATATTGCGTTTGTGTGATTGATATTCTTCCTTTTACTTTTATTCTTTTCATAGATTAATTTTGTTTTTCGCTGAAGAGTAGAGTATATTCTTCTCTTTTGTTTTAGCATATCACATAACCTGTTGAATCTAAAGTAAAAATCTACATGGTATCAAAGTTAAAGATAGTATAGAAGATGATAATTCAGTTTGCTGTATAGGTGAAATCAAATTTTCAAGTTCATACTTCAGAGTGAGAAATATGTCATTTTATAGTTTGAGACTTGAGTATGGCTTGGAGGGAAAATTAAATTACATTTCTTGGAAGGACAAGATGGAGGTAGTGCTCGAAGACAATGGCCTCAAGGAATTCATAGATCATGATATTATGAAGTCTCCAATATTTGATGCTAAAGAAGTAGATGAATGGACGAAATGTGTGACAAAATCAATATTGATTATCCTGGAAGGAGTTTGATATCACGTTGTCTTGAATCTCCATGGTAAGGAAACTCCATTTGCAATGTGGAAGAAATTGATAGACCTGTTACAAAATAGTAGTGACCATAGGAAGTTGGCACTGAAGGGCAAGCATAGAAAGATCAAGATAGAGAAGGGAGACTCAATTCCTAAGTACTTGACCAAGTTCACGCAATGTGAGGATGAGCTTGGATGTGCCGAGATTATTGTTTCTAAAGATGATCTGGTGAGCCTAGCACTTCTAGGACTTCCTAAGAGTTGGGAAAATTATCAAGACTTTGTTAATGGGAGGGAGGAGCTACCATAGTGGGAGCAGTTGTGGTCCAACTTGGTACAATAAGAGATTTGACGGAACACTAGAGATGGATCCTCATCAAAGCATGATGATGAGGAGAATTGTTACTTTCTGGGTAAGGGAAAGAAAGGGAAGGGGAATTTATCACATTCCTAATCAAATTCTTGTCAAGGCGACAATAAGAAGGGCATGTTAAAAGTAAAGTGCTTTCACTGTCATGAGCTGGGACATTTTCCCACAAAGTGTTCACTTAAGAATATGCATAAGAAGCCCTCAAGAGGAGAGACAAGTGAAGATCTTGCTTCAAAATTCACACTGGACTATACTCTCATCACTTGTATGGTGTCATCGATAATGGGTAGTGTGTTCTACCTAGATAGTGGAGCTTCTTTCCACATTACTGGTAACAAATAACTCTTCAGTAACTTGGAGGAGAAGGATCTCCAAATACATTGAGATGGGTCATGATGGGAGATATAGCACTACCAGGATTGATACAGTTACCTTTCAAAGGGATTTGAGTTATCCCCTCACTTTGTGAGATGTTATGTATGTTCCTAATTTGAAGAAGAACACGGTTATTGATGCCATGTTGGAGGATAGAGGCTATGATGTGATATTTAGTAAGGGAAAGGTGTTCCTCTGTCACATATTCATAGGACAGGTGAAGAGGATAGGGTTTCGAGTGAAGAATGTCTCCAAGTTGGAGGTAGAATATTGTGCTGCCTTGAGCACAAAAGTAGAGAAGGTGTGTTGAGTGGATAAATAGTTCTTGCAGACAAGATCGGTCTCCAAAGTATCAATTGATATCTAGCAACAAACAGGACAAGCAAATCTACTTTTCTCTAAACATATTACAGTTCATTAATAAAAACTAAGAGGTGTTTTAGACCCTACCTTAAGTCCAACGCTAGTTTGTGGCAGCCTTGCTCCAACAACTTCAAAGAGTTTCCTTTTAATAACCTATAAACACAAACAAGCACGCATCAAAGAACACCTGCATAGCTAATATAATAAATAATGTTCATCATAGTGATCAAGGAATCTATGCAATAAACCATTAAACACAGCTCATTTATAAAAATAAACTTGATTGTATTATCTTTGAAACAGAAGAACTTTACAACCTTGGTGTCTTGATTTTGTACAAGCTCTTCCCAGTGTCCAAACAGGAATCTCCTCTACTTTGACAAACCTCACTCTCTCCAAATGAGATCAAAAGGTATGTGATCTCTCCTCTCAAAAGCTCAATTAGGAAGACTAAGTTCTAGTAGCATTTACCCTAAAAAATATTCAGCTTTCAACCTCTCAAGTAACCAACCCAAATCTTCATTTTATAGTGCAAGGGAAGGAGGTTACAGGTCCACCATTGAAGGGATAGTGTCCTCCTTCAAGGGGATAAACTCCTCACATTAAGGGGTTAGCTCCTTAAGAAATGGGATGCATGAACCCTCAAGGAGCAAACTTGCCAACGCAAAATTCCCTCTAGAAGCTTCCAAAATTGACTCAAAGTGAGTTTTTAAGAATGTACTTTGTGTCTTTTTAACTTTTATAGGGGTTTCCACCTGTAAACGTAGATACAGAGTGGTTAGGTGCACAGGGGACATGACCAATGGGTGTGGTACCACAGGTAATGCTAATAGAAAGTGTGAAACCAGAGTTTTATAGATTTTTAAGGAATTTCTCTTATTTTCCAAGCTTGATATGCAGAGATGAGGTTTAAGACTTGCAAAGGAGGTATGTATGAGTGGTGATAGACTCATATTGATTGCAGAAAGTCAAAGTGACAATTTTTGTGCAACAGATTACCCCCTAAAGTGCAAAGTCTGTAATAGATGAGGATGGTGTTTGTCATCTAAGAAGAGTGAAGTAATTTATCATTTCGAGGATCTTCCTGTGGATACCTCGGTCAGAACCTGTAAAAGCATTCAATGCAATATATATATATATATATATATATATATATTATATATATATATTATATATATATATATTTATATATATATAATACTTATTATATGAACATATCATCAGCAAGGTAGGCATTCCCATACCTCAGATTAAAAATGACTAGAAGCTATCTAAATTGCTCTGATATAGGAATGGTTTTGTAATATATCACAAGTATAGACATATGTAGACACAGTATGGGCGTAACCATCTGTTTATGAATAGTCCACTGTATAATCAATAACAAAATTCCTCGCAGCCTGAATGGTGGAAACTAGATCCAGGGTCTCCATTTCTGCTTCCCAAAGTAGTACGATTCTATCCATGTGAATGAATGTGTCGAAGTCGAACATGGTAGAAACCACTTGATTACCAATCAGTGATGTAAATTGTTAACAAGTGTGAGAGGAACCACCAATAATGTCAATGGCCCTCAAAGTACTCAGTACAATCCATGAATGTGAATGAATGAGTCGATGTCGAACACACCACAGAATCCTTTGATCGAAGGTCAATGATGCAACCTGTCGTCAAAGGTGAGAAACCTGCCATTGAGGCATGCAGATTCCAAGGTACTGACGATTTCTAGATCATCTTTCTAGATAATGAGTTGAAGTCGATAGAAAGTGATCCGTCATAGGCAAGCCCACGAACAAAATCATAGATCAAGTTTTGAGGAAATGTATTTGGAAAGGAATAACTCAGGGATGGTCAGGACGGATGACAGATATTTTACAAATGAGTGGTTTATTTGAACTGACCTCTTGAACACATAACGACACTGCAGATGGTTTGGTAACAATTTACCCAAAGCTAATACCCACAAACCAGCTGAAGACTTTCAATATGGTTTGATTAATTGTTAGGCAAAGGATTTCCCAACCCAAGTGAACAAAAAGTGTCATGTTCAAGAGTGGTTAACTGCTTTTCTAAACACAAAGTATAACAAACAGGTCCATTTTTCTCT
Source organism: Pinus taeda (assembly GCA_000404065.3). Taxonomy (NCBI): domain Eukaryota; kingdom Viridiplantae; phylum Streptophyta; class Pinopsida; order Pinales; family Pinaceae; genus Pinus; species Pinus taeda. The sequence continues at coordinate 58,677 of APFE030800221.1, forward strand.
CTTTTCCCCCACCATTTTTGGCAAGTACCTCTTTATTTTTGACAAGCTTGAGGAGGATAACATTTTCTTGATTATAAGCTCATCCTTCGGATGAGTCCAACTTAGTTTAAAATTCGAACCCTAAGAAGGAGTGGTGCGTTCCTATTTGAAATTGAACAGGTCCTTTACTGTTAAATTTTAACGAGTCCAGTATAGGAGAAACTCAGTGTTTTTCAATTTCAAGGAGTCAGAAGAAAAAATTAAGAAAACTCCATGGTTTTCCTTTTTCATAAATTTGTGTTTCCTAAGCCCGAAAAAGTATAAAATAATACTTGAGAGAACCACTTGACCATTACGATCAAGGAGTACTTTGCATAATTAGTTTCTTCAATTTGAAAAAGTAAAAAAGCGATCGAAAACACATCGTTTTATTACTAATATCGAACTTGAAACGACAAAAGTCCGACAATCTTTTCATGTTTATACGGTCAAAAAAGAGTTGTAAGTGGACCATCTTTTTAATTCCGTTTTAACGAGTTTAAAAAGAAAAACTCTGCAATCTTTTCATATTTTACGAGTCAAAAAAGAGCTTAAAGGGGACTCTATGTTTTTTACTGAAAACGATCAATTCTCCCTGAAAATCCAATATTCTGCACAAAAACTCAAAACATTACTCATGCCTGTTTAAAATTTATAAAAATGCATCAAAAGTGACCTTTCTAAAGTGAAAAATAAACAAATTAAAAATTCATTTATTCAAAAAATCTTATAAAAAGGGATTTTGTAAATTCATTTTTACTGTTTGACTTCAGAGTGAAAAGTAAAAGCTTTTGGTAAGAAAATGTCCTGTGAAGATTGTGGAAAATCCGACCGCTAGAATCGAGAACCATCCTCTTCAGGTAATCCACATCATCCCTGACTTGCATTTCATCTGTTTCATTTTTATTTTTAGGGATTTGAAATTCATTTTTTAGGGAAATTTTGGTTAAGAAATCGCTCCTGGTGGTTGCACAGGTGCACCATGTGTACCCTGTGAACCCCAACTTTTTCCCTGTGAACCCCAACTTTTTCGTACAAAAGAAAGAGTCGGCGTCCCACGCCTGCCATTAAGGACGAGTGTGAACCTACGCATTGTCCCTAACCTGGCGGGTGCGGACCCCGTGAAATGTGTTTTGAAACCATATCTTTTTTCATTTCCACCCAAATGTTTTGAAATTACAAAATTCTAAACGACCTTTGTTGCAATGTAGGTACACAAAATGCTTGTTTGGTGGGAAAGGGAACATGAAGATGTGGATCAAGCCGCATTAATCCATCCAACTTCAATATAGGCTTTAAGAGCATGCTCACTATTGAAATTCTAGGCCATACCTGGCATGAGGGCTCAGGTACACTTTCTACAATGGTTGGTTGATAGGTGGAGCACACAGGACCAATGTTTCATAATTGGTGGCCACCGGCTCGAAATCGAGCCAGAGGACATTTATTTTCTAACTGGTTTTCTAAAGAGAGGTGAAGGATTACCTCTATTCGAGTCTAGGCCAGGTGGCCAGTCTGTCGCTAGTCTCCAACTAGAGTTTTACAATGTCCAAACTGCAGACAAATAGATAGATGTTAAGACCATCTCCCATCCTGAACTTAAAGTGATCGCATTTACTATCACCAGACTCTGTGGGAGCACAACATTGCATCTAGCTACCGGTTCCCAAATGTGCATGGCAGTAGACTGCTTCCGAGACACCATATTCAACTGGTACGATGGTGTGTTGGCCAATGTGAAAGGCCAACTGACTAGGGAAAAGAACGGATAGCTAAAGAACTTTGGATATGGTTTCTTAGTTGTGAGATTTGGCCTAGAGAGGGTACCTATGCTGGTTCCATAACATCTTTCCATTGAGGCTGTACTTCCCCGAGATCCTAGGATTATGCGCTCGGTTGCAGTCATGGCTCGTCATCCTGAGGAGGGGACTAAGGTTGTTTGATTCCCACCTAAGTATTTTCGTTGGTTGGGAAACCAACTTTTTGTGATACAGGACTTTCCATATGCTGGGATGGATTATCGTGGTGATCCAAACATGGCTCTTCCACCAAGAGAGCGATGGGATGATACAGGTAAAATTATTTTCAACATTTCCTAAATTTTTAAACTTTTCTTTTTTGTTTTTAAATCATCCAAAAACTGATAGTAAAATTTTTTAAATGCAGATGTGGGTCCACAGCGACCAGTCGTTCTCTTGCCTTATGAGAGAAGACACCCTGCTGCTGCAGCACCGGCCCCATAGGACCAATCAGCAGAGACTTTGGCCAAGTTGGAGAATCATCTAGAGCACTTGACAGTAAATATCCCAGAGACGAGCATAGATGATATTCCTCTTAGGCTTCGACGCTATGTGATTGGGGTCCCAGGACCTTTTCGGAGGTTCCTTTGTAGGGTAGCCCGAGCAGTGGTTTCTTATCGTGATCATCATCAGGGATAGGATGATCACCCTTATAGACTTCATATGACATTTATATCTTTCTGTGCTATAATTTTTGCCGATCATAAGGTGCTTTTCAAGCTATGATCGAAGACGATGTATATTTGACACACTTCTATGCTATGATATATCACTATTACTGGCTATCTTGTATAACATGTTTATGGAATGTTTTTTAAATTTACTGTCTTGATTATTGCAAATGTCTATTTAACATTTGAGAAGCAACTGCATAAACTAATGTGTTTAAACATCTTGGAATATGCTGATATTCAATGTAATCAAATTCACGTTTCAAGAGACGAACTCTAAAAAATAATCTTAATAGTACTAGATTTCTAAAGGCATAAACCCTGTTAAGCTGTAATACAACGAGTTCAGAATCTAACCTTACAATCAAACTCTGCATCCCAAATGAGATGGATTCAGATAATAACTCAATCACTGCACTATACTCTGCAATGTTATTTTTTTTTGACCAAGGCTTACCCCATGCATAGATACTAACTCGTCAGAGGGTGAATAGATAACCTAGGCTATGGAAGAAATATTTCATGTACTACGACAAGCACCATCAGAAAAACCAATATATGTTTGAGAAGACGTCGACATCTGCAGTGTCAAGAGTAAAACCAAGATAAGCAGGAATAATGTTAAAACACTCTCTAAACTAGGCACACTTTCTTATCTAAAACACACCAACTAGAAAGAAAAATATTCTAACAAAATTCTCCACATCAAACTCTAATCATAATATCTTTTCAAATAAAGCCCATTTATGGGTCTACCTAAAGAGACACCATCAAAATATACTCATTCATAGGCCCCTTTGGCCAACTTACGCTTAACAACAAAAGTACCATGCCAAATGGGTACGAATTTTCCAACCCCTAGCTTATCGTTAGCTTGATCGTATAACAAAATTAGGTCTCCTTTCAAAAAGTTACGAGGTGTAAAATTTTGGTCATATTGAGCTTTTATATGTTTTGTGTGAGTCTCAATTGCTAATGCAACATCACGTCGATTCTCATTTAATTGAGCTAAGTACAACATACGTTTTTCCTCTTCGGAAGTGGCTGGAAGTAATTCTATGGCTATTTTCAATGATGGAATTTTGCATTCAATGGGTAACACTGCTTCCAACCCATAAACAAGCTGAAAAGGAGTGAAAGTTGTTGATGTTTTGACTGAGGTTTGGTATGCCCAAAGTGCTGAAAATAACATGTTATGCCAATTCAATCGATGAATACAATGACTCGTCGGATCATGGTAACTAGAACTTTGTTGATTGCCACAACCAAACTATTAGCCTGTGGGTAATATGGAGTAGAGCTATCGTGATGCAGGCCAAGCTGATCTGTTAGTTCAGTCATCATGATGTTCTGAAAATGACTTCCATGATCAATGATAATCACTTGAGGAACACCGAACCTAGCAATTATATGATTGAAAACAAAAATAGCAGTAGTTTTGCCGTCTATTGAAAATGTAGGCATCGCCTCGGCGCACTTGGTAAAATAATCTACCGCAAGGATGATATACACATGCCCCCCCATCGAGTGAGGGTTACATGTAATAAAATCGATAGTCCATTTTATGAAAGGATCGACAGCAATTATAGGGTGGAGAGGAGTAGGTGGAGCATGCATCTTTAGATCAAAAATTTGGCAATTTTGGCATTTCTCGACTGCATTGATACAATATTTAAATAAGGATGGCCAGAAATAACTAGCGCGCAATATCTTTTGGGTTGTGGCATACCCAAACATATGACTGCCACACGCTCTAGGGTGACAGTCATTCAGAACCTTTTCAGCTTCCTCATGAGTTAAACAATGATGGAAAATAGAATCCACTCCATGACGATAGAGTGTATCTCCAATAATTCTATACTGTTGGGATTGGAAACGTATTTTCCATCGCTGAGATCATGAGATTTCAGGTCGAAAAGATTGGGTTTGGAGACAGAAAATTATATCCCCATACCATCGATCAAGAGTACTTATAAGAAACAAAGATTCATCCGCAAGGGATTATTCTGGCACAGTTTCGGTATCAGTACGCGGGAAGTCACATATCAATTCCGCAAAAACCAAAGACTTCTTTGACTTGGATTTTTCAACTTCCAGGTCAAATTCCTGCAGGATAATGATCCATTTGGAATACTTTTCCCCTAGCAATTGTTTAGTCAAAATATACGTTATAGGGTTACAATAAGAAATTACTATGTTTTTGCATAGTAAAATGTAGTGACGAAATCGCTGGACAACTTGAACATTCAGTGTTCGACTGAGATAGTAAATCACATGTTCAGTGTTGAATTCATCTTCCTCAACTAAAACCATCCCAATGGTGGAATGAGAAGCAGCGAGGTACAAAAAGTAATCCTGGTTGTAGTTGGGAGGATGCAATAATGGTGCATGGGTCAACGCGTGTTTAAGTGCATCAAAAGATTTCTGAGCTATCTCATCCCAAAAGAATGGAGTGTTCTATTTCAACAACTTAGTAAAACCTTTTTTTATCTTGGTGTAGTTAGGAATGAATCGACATAAAAATTTTGCTTTCCCTTGCAAACTTTGGAGTTGACGAAGAGTCGAAGGCGGAGGTAATTTGAAAATGGCTTCAACCTTTGAGCAATTGACACGAATGTCGGCTTTTGAAACCACAAATCCCAGTAAGTGACCCGTTTCTATACAGAAAACACATTTGTGTGGATTCAGCCTAATTCGATAATGCCTACATCTTATAAAGATGGCTCGTAAATGAGTGAGAGGATCGGCTCTACATAATGAATGAGTAGGTAAATCATCGAGATAAGGCTGCACAATGTGCCTGATGTCGTGAAATGTGTAAGACATAGCCCATTGAAAAGTTGCTCCGGTGTTCTTCAATACAAAAGGTAATTTGCAATAAGCAAAGGTTCCCCATTGACAAATGAAAAACCATTTTAGGTTGATCGACAGGGAGTATGTTAATTTGATTGTAACTAGAAAATCCATCCATAAAGGAGAATATTTCACTACCGGCACAATCATGAATAATTTGATCGATATAGGGAGTTGGATAATTGTCTTTGGCGCAAGCTCGATTAATATCCCTATAATCAATACATATTCTTATCGTTCCTTGCTTTTTGTTAACAGGAACAATATTTGATACTCAATCCGTTAAAGGAATTGGAAATATGAAACCTGCTTGAAGTAATTTCTCAACTTCAACTTTAATAGCAACAACTTTTCTTAGATGTATCTGACGCAAATGTTGCCGGACGAGTTTAGCATCTGGGTAAGTTTTTATTTCATGGACAACAATTGATGGATTTATTCCTGGCATTTCTTCGTATTACCAAGCAAACACATCGTGGAATTCTTGAAATAGGGCTTTATAAGTTTGGATTTCCTCATCCGTACAAGAAGCACGTATATGAATGTTTTCAATAATTCCGGGTTTCACTGAAATGTCAATAGGAATTGTTCAAGAAATACTTCCCGAATTCAACTCAGAATCAGGATGTTGCAATGGATTTTGTGGTTCCTTGACATAATTAGTGGTAAAAATAGATGAGAAATCATTTTCAAAATGATCAATCTCAGGTAAAAATGAAGATCGATGATGTCCCATGGTAAATCATCCACCGATAAAAGTTCACGAATATGCTCATCATTATGAACAAGATCAGAAAATGTTGTTGAATCTGAGGTTGAGATTGAAAGTGACTCCCCATGGACCACATTCATTGGATCAATTGCGGTTGAACTAGATTCGAAAAATGAATGTACCACCTGATATGCAACTTCAAAGAGAGTTAAGGGCATAGCATCACCAAATGAGTCCACCTCGGAATCGGAAGGTACAATCCAAGGATCATCAGAAACAATAGTGTTTGATGAAATCATGTGAATGGTTGCAAACGAAGGTGATACGTTAGGAGGAGGAAAAGAAAAAGTTCCTAGTAAACCAGAATCTTTAACTAATCCCACCCCAACATCCTTATAAGGGATAACAGTTTTACCGACATGTTGGCTACTCTTAGAAGAGGCTAGGTCAAATGAAAAATAATTTAACTAGTCTATTGTAATGATCTTTCCATTATGAGGGAATTTAATAAGCCAAAAGACCGATGAAACAACAGCAGGCAGAGCGTAAGACCAACTATGACCCAAAAGAAGGTTGTAATCTAGAGGGGCATCAACCACTTCAACATCTAGATTAACAGTTTTACCTTCTACCCCTATAGGTAAATCTTGCAAAATGCTAAAAGGATGAAACCCTCGACCATCAAAAGCCTTTAAAATTGTCTGGGATTGATTGAGCATAGGTGAACCAAGTGATCTCCAACACTGAATCGACATAATAAACATTGAATCTCCCTCATCAATCACAGTTTGAAAGCAAGGCCTGTTCTTGACTAACACTGGGATCTGGAAAGCCATTTGATGAGGTAAGCGAGGTGTACTATTTTCTAAATCAAAGATTATAAGGTTGGAATCCTATACATCAACAGCTCCTATAGCAGAAAAAAGAAATTTACATTGTGCTAGACATGATTGTAGCACCTCCAAAACCGACATTGCTGAAGGGAATATACCTAAATCTTCAACAATGTTATAGTTCTGAGCAGCTCTGACATGTGGATTGAAAGCTGACTTCTGAAGTATACCTTTAGCAGGCGGTTTGATTACTAAGTTTGGATTAGGTTTCTCGATCTGTAGCGGATTGGAACCAGGAGGAGTTGAAGTTGATGGGTTTGAACTAGAAGATTCTGGTTCCTTACCACCAACAAGATTCTTACTTCCATAATCTTGTGATCGCGTCACAATTCTGACATGGAACATCATCATAATTGGTTCTTCTGAAGCATTTGAGGAAGAACCTATCATCTTACTATCTTGACTAGGAAAAGGATCCTTCAAGACAGCAGGTGTTTGAGAACCTTTGACGATTTTCAAAACCTCAACTCGATGTGTACAATCTCTTGTAAAGTGCTCCTCGTCACAGATGAGACAAGGATAGTGAGGTTGACGTTTCTTTTCAGTAGATTCAGTTTTTCCTAGTTTCTCTTTTGCGTTTTGTTTATTTTTCTTCTTCCCTTTCTTTTTACTGCCAGATTTTGATTTGGCTGTAGAAGGTTCTACAACATGAATATCAGAGGGAACTTTAGCGGAAGCTTCTCCTATCGGAGAATTTGGTAAAGTTATAATTGGAGAAGAATTCTTTGCAGATTTCTTCTTACTCTTGGTATTCACTGAACCAATCATACCATCAGTGGCATGAGACCCTGAAGGATTTGGAGTTATTTGATTTTGTTTGGGAAGATCGGGGACTGAATATAAACAAGGTTAAGGTACTAAGCCTGAGCAATTACTTGCTCCTTAGTAACTACTCCTGCCTTAGCTACATCCTCAGTGATTTTTAATAATAATGATTTAACAAACCATTCTGCCAAAATTTGATCCGGGATAAAAACTTTCACTAAACATCATCGACGTCACCATTCATGAATATGGTCTGAAATATATGTAGACATTGACTATTTTAATGAAGTTAATAATTCCATGACATTGTCATATCTGACATGCAGCTAAAAATGAGTTAAGAATGAAGTAGCTAACTGACTAAAATTATAAAAAGAGCTTCGTGGAAACTCAATGTACCACTTAGATGTGAGACCAATTAGAGTGCGTTGAAAAAGCCTTAAGCGAATTAAATCATCTATAATGGAATTTGATGCACACCAGAGGTGATAAGTCATCACATGATTCGACGGATCCTCTCCTAGCTTACCCTCAAACTTCAGAATATCACTGGGAAACTTATTCAACATTTGCTGCCAGTAAAGAAGATAATAAATTGGATCGTTGGTAAGGCATGACAAATCAGGTAAATCCAATGTTGCGATGAATAGTAACTGACGGTTAGGGTCTTGAAAACCTTAGGTCACAAGACCAGCTCCAGGAGGAGGATATCCAAGATAACCTAGAATTGGATTGGCATTAGGAATATTATATCCTCCTAGAAAACTAAGATTAATCGGACCAAACTGAGGTTGTTGAGTTTGAGGTTTTTGATATGTATACCCAGGGTATGGTTGATACTGATAAACTAGGTTTTGCACAACAGGACCGTATTGATACTATCCTTGGTACGGTTGATAATTAAATTGAGGTTGACTTGTGACAACCATACTTGGACTAGGTTGTCCTATAGGCATTTGAACCAAAGTCTGAATTGTAGGTCTAGACCGGGGTAAAGAGGTTTGAGGAGTTGATACAGGAATAGTAGAAACCAGAGCTATCGATACTCCAGAAGTAGGTGCGGTAGATTGAACAGAAGTTGCAGTAGTTGCAACAATCAATTGAGGCGAAGTTCGAGGCGAACTAGGCCCAGACTGACAAGCTACACCAGGTGAAAAAGTTTGAATAGTAGACTGGACGGGTTGCTAGGTTGAACCAGAAACCATAGGTTGTCGAGGTTGAGATGAAAACTGCACATTGGGTTGCAAAATATGTTGAGTTTGAGATGGATCCCACACCATATTCATTCCAGGGTAAGGACCCATAACAGGTTGAGCATATGGAGGACCATAACCAGGTTGAGTGTAGGAATGATAATTGAAAGGTACATTTCCAATTCCTTGAACATATGGTTGAATAGAAGATGGTTGGAAACCTTAAGATGGGTATTGACCTTGAGGTTGAGAACCTTGAGGCACGTACTGAAATTGGGGTTGACCTTGAGGTATATATTGATATTGGCATTGACCTTGAGGCATATACTAAGTCTGAGGTTGACCTTGAGGTGTATATTGAGTCTGGGGTTGACCTTGAGGTATGTATTATCCCTGAGGTATGTATTGTCCTTGAGGTTGCCCCCCAGGAAGTATTTGACTACCTTGAGGTTGCCCCCCAGATGGTATTTGACTACCTTGAGGCTACCCCCTAGGCAGAATCTGACTACCCTGAGGTTGCAGATTTGGAATAGCACAAAACATCATAAGAATTTCTTCTACGCTCAATAGCGGAGTTCCATTATGACCAGTTGATACCCCATGTTCGATGGGTTGAGGAGATGATCCTAAAAAAGTACCAGAAACTGACTGATACCCAGAAGGAACAGAAGGACTGCCATATAAAAAAGTTTTTGGATTATGGGAAAACATGGATGACTGGTTTGACATATTCGAAGGAGAATAATAACCTCTGGGCATAGGATGAAAAGGAATACGAGGTGCTGAAGTAGTGTGACCCGGATTTTGTAAAAAGTTCGTCAAAGATACATACCAAGCATCACTTCGAAAAGGACTATAAAAGATAGATTCACGCTCCCTAAGTTCTAAAGTTAGTTGATTTTCAGGGAGAGATATACCTTCGTCCGAACTAATAAGTTCTTCAATAGAAATGAGTCCAGAAGGAAGATTTTGGGTAATGTTACTTCCTACCTTGGGTGAACCAGGACCACTAGAAACTGGAGAAGAAAATCCCGAGGATGGAGTAGTAGCAGGTTCAGTTTCAGGCTCAGAAATTTCATGTTCCTCAACTAATTCACTAGTAGAAGAAAAACTACCAGTAACTTCGAAAAATGAAATTGGTTTAGAAATATACTTTGTTTCTGGAATGTGATAATCAGGGTGAATAATTAAATATGATTCTCTGGCCTCTCATGACCCAACACTACTTTCACTAGGTGTGACAAGAGCTTTTAGCCTTTCAAGCTGACTTGGTGTATATTCGAGAGGCTGGCCCCGAAGTGTACGGGATTGTCTCGGTAGTTCAGCCACGATTAATTAATTAATTACTTCACACAAAAGCAAAGAAAATCTCAAGAAAACCACCTAAAGTCTCTAAAGAAGCAAACAATTGAATCACACACCTAACAATCTAAGTGTTCAAACCACACACAAACAGTATTTTTCCGTACTGAAAACACTAGTTGGGTATGAAATCCAACCTCACATAATTCAATACAGACTAGCAGTTGGAACAGTTACCCTAACAACCTGCTTAATGAAATTGGCACAAGTTTCTCCAAAAAATCGTCTCGAGTGAAGATAACCCCCCTAGAGAGTCCAAGGGAGTCTAGTCGACGTTTACTCCAGGTACAGTGGGATCTTCCCTCGAGCGTCACCTTAGGAAAGAATCCTATAGATTATGGCCACTAAGGTTACCAACGGAAACAAAATATACCTGGGGGAACAATCTACGATCCGATACGCATGCAAGGGTGGAGTAACAAAACTCAATCCCCTTTGAAGGCTCCTTGACATAATCCAAGATTTACCAACAAGTGACCCCAGGCTCCTCGACAATGGTCAATCCAAGATTTACCATTTTTATTATGTGAATATCTGCTATCATTCCCAATGACGAAGGATTGATTACCTCACTGGTTCAGATATGATCTCGTGCTTGACTCCTTTAAGAGGAGCTTCCCAGAGCATATGTGTAACAATTGGAATTTTTCCTACCGCAAGATCGACTACTTGTTTGTTTTAACTATCTTGGAGAGTTAATTACTCCCTACTCCAAGATACTAGCCTAAGCTATGTTGGTGATAAGAGCCCTGAAAATAAAACGATTGCTAGATGAATTTTAATTAAGCGTTAATTTTATTGGTTGATTCTTAAGTCAAAAGGTATAGAAATGAAACGTTGTGGTGTGAAGAATCGACTCCAAAAAACACTAAAAATTCACGTAAGATGATAAACAATTCTTTTCCTTTTCAATAAATCTCTGGCTAAAGGAAGAGTTGAGAATGCAAGTTCTTGAAAAACAAAACTTTCCTTCAACATATAAACGAAAAGAAAAACTTTTTTTCTTTTTCAATACAATAAATTTTTTTTTACTAATTATGCTCACAAAATAAATCCCTTTTCTTTTCAACACTCAAAACTACATAAAACAATTTTTTCAAAAGAGAAACTAAAATTTCTAGAAAACACACTCAAAACTGTGAAAAATCTAATCTTGAGATCTAACTTCTAAAAAATATTTGAAATAAAAGCTTCGAATGTTTTTGAGGATGTTTTTACTTAGTTATTCAACAAACTAAGGATTAATTCATTCAGAAGAAACAAATCAATCAAAAACACCCACCTATGTTGTTTATAAACAATGAAATTCACAACTTATGACCAAGTTTGTTCAAAGTTTTGCAAAGAGAAACAAAATCTATTTCTCACCAAAGGAAGATCTCACAAACCAGCTAGACTTATCAAGAAGACAAAATATTCCAGGGTGATTTAAGGTTTCTTAGGCTTCTAAGTTTCAAGTCACTACAAAGACTGAGTGAAGACCAATACAAGCATGCAAAAACTTCTAGAAATTCATCCAAAACACAATACCAATGGAACTTACTTATGAGGGACTCTTTATAGGATATATGCAGATCTGGGCAAACAATGAAAGTAATAAAATGAACCTAAACTAAACTACAAAAATATTTTAGGATTTTCAAAAATTTTGATAGGGTCCATAGGCCCCCAGTGAAATCAGGTGCGGTACCACTTTGTGCAGTAAAGTAACAGTGCGGACAGGTCCGCACTATAACTCAAACAGAACATGCGGTCCTCATAAAAATTTCTAAAAAACAAAAAATCAATCTAGGACCTACAAACTACCCAATCCCACACACATCAAGTAAAAACCAGAAACCAAAAATCAAGTTTCTTGAATCAAAGATAAAGGAAAATTAAACAATTAAATCTCGTCCCTAGTGGAGTCGCCAATTTGTTAAGTGGATAAATCGTTCTTACGGACAAGACCAATCTCCCTAGTATCAATTGATATCTAGAAACAAACAGGACAAGCAAATCTACTTTTATCTAAACATATTACGATTCATTAATAAAAACTAAGAGGTGTTTTAGACCCTAGCTTAAGTCCAACGCTAGTTTGTTGCAACCTTGCTCCAATAGCTTCAAAAACTTTCCTTTTAATAACTTGCAAACACAAACAAGAACGCATCAAAGAACACCTACATAGCTAATATAATAAATCATGTTCATCATATTGATCAAGGAATCTATGAAATAAATCATTAAACACAACTCATTGAGAAAAATAAACTTGATTGTATTATCTTTGAAAAAGAACTTTACAACCTTGGTGCCTTGATGCTGTACAAGCTCTTCCCAAGGTCCAAGATGGGATCTGGTCTACTTTGACAAGCCACACTCTCTTCCAAATGAGGTCAAAAGGTATGTGATCTTTCCTCTCAAAAGCTCAATTAGGAAGACTAAGTTCTAGCAGCATTTACCCTCAAAAATATTCATCTTTCAACCTCTCAAGTAACCATCCCAAAGCTTCATTTTATAGTGCAAGGGAAGGAGGTTACAGGTCCACCATTGAAGGGATAGAGTCCTCCTTCAAGGGGATAAGCTCCTCACATCAAGGGGTTAGCTCCTTAAGGAATGGGATGCATGAACCCTCAAGGAGCGAACTTGCTAGTGCAAGATTCCCTCTAGAAGCTTCCAAAATTGACTCAAAGTGAGTTTTTAAGAATGTACTTGCACCTTTTTAACTTTTACATGGTTTCACACCCATAAACGCAGATACAGAGCCATCAGGTGCATAGGGGACATGACAAATGGGTGCGGTATCAGAGGTAATGCTAAGAGAAAGTTCGAAACCAGAGTTTTATAGATTTTTAAGGACTTTCTCTTATTTTCAAAGCTCGATATGCAGAGCTGAGGTTTAAGACTTGGAAAGGAGGTATGTATGAGTGGTGATAGACTCATATTGATTGCAGAAAGTTAAAGTGACAATTTTTGTGCAACAAGGTGCATAGCTGAGATGTCGATGAGTTTTGGAATAGGAGGTTACGTTACTTGCACCATGGTTCTTTGAAGGTCATGCATAAAATTTCTACCAGTCTTCCAAAGGGTACACTAGAGTAGGTAAACACATGCAAAGGGTGTACAATGGGAAAATACACCAAATATTCCTTTCATGATAATGACATTCGAGCACAAGTGATCCTTGATCGATTTCATTCAAATGTGTGTGGACCATTCTCGACAACATCCATGGCCAAGAACAAGTATTATGTTATATTTGTTGATGTTTTTTCCTGTAAGTGTTGGATCTTATTCATGTAGAAGAAATATCATGCTTTTGCAAATCTTTATAAATTTAAAGCACTACAATGGCAGGAAAGGTAAAGCTCTCAGGAGTGATAATAGTGGAGAGTATGTGTCGAATAAGTTCAAAAATTTCTGTGCATCAGAAGGCATTTGACGGGAGTTGATAGCACCTCATAACCCGCAAAACAATGGGGTGGAAAAAAGGAAGAACACAACTATTGGGGGAGTGGCATGAGTGATGTTGCATGATCAAGGCCTACCACTACACTTGTTAGATAAAGCATGCAACACAGTTGCTTATTTATGTAATATAAGTCCTCATCAAATTCTTGGGATGGGTACACCTAAAGAGGCCTTTTTAGGGAAGAAACTAGACGTGGAACACTTCAGGATTTTTGGTTCATCAGCCTACTACAATGTAACCAAAGATGCATGAAAAAATATTAAGCCAACAACTCAGTTTGTCATATTTTTGGGTTACACTGATACACCTCACAACTATCGGGTGTATCCACTGACCAACAAGATGACAGTCATTCGCAAAGATGTAAAATTCAATGAAGAAAAGGCCATGAGATGTTTGCTTGATAGGGAGCTTCAACTGCTTGTAGTTGAGGATATTTTAGCTCCAAAGGATGAATCGAAGGATGATGTGGAGTAGCCATATGCAGAGGATCATGGAGTGGAGACACCCACTCATGTAGAGTTTTCCATAGATGGGAGAAATTGTGCGAGAGAGGTTGACATATTATTTCATGATACTAGAGATAATGTGGGAGCACCCACATCACAACACAAGTAGAGGACTGGAGAGGTACATTGGCTACATGGCTCTAACGAGAGGATGTGTAGAGACCAAGCCATCCTATTTTGGGGAAGCAGTGTAACAACCAATTTGGGTTGATGCCATCAAGAAGTACGACTCCATTGTGAGGAACAGTGTTTGGGATGTGGTCCCAAGACCAAAAGAAAATTCAATGGTGAGTTCCAGATGGATTTAAAAGGTAAAGCAAGAAGCATATGGTAGTGTTGTGAAACACAAGGCCAGGTCTCTGGCTAGAGGTTTTTCTCAGGTGAAGGAGATTGAATACAATGAGAATTTTTCTCCTATTGCAAGGTACTCATCAATTAGATCCATTCTAGAACTATCAACACAGATATGATGGAAGATACATTAGATGGATGCAAATATAACATTCCTCAATGGCATGATTGAGGAAGAGGTCTATATTAAGCAACCTGAAGCATTTGAGACCTTCAACAGAGAGTCGCATGTGTGCCGACTCAAGTGAGTGTTGTATGGACTGAAACAAGCACCCCGTGCTCGGTACACTAGGATCAATAGTTATTTCTCTAGGTTGGGCTTCACCAAAAGTGAAGCAGATGAAAACCTTTAGCATCTTGTGGTTGAAGGAAAAATTTTTATTATTTTTTTATATGTCGACGATTTGATTATGACAAGTGATGACAATCTGATCATGTCTTACAAAGAGGATCTTGTAATACAGTTCAAAATGAAGGAGTTGCAGCCCACACACTACTTTCTAGGTATGGAAGTATGGTAACGTGGTGAGGAAATTTTTGTCTCTCAGGGAAAGTATGCCAATGAGATACTCGAAAGGTTCCATATGGAAAGCAATAAGCCCATGGAGTCTCCTCTTGTAGGTAACTCGAGGAAGGAGGATGCTACTTCCGGTGAAGTAGTGGAGGTTACCATTTACAGGTAGCTTGTGGGTTCACTCATGTATTTGATGAAAACATGATTGAACATGTGTTGTGAAGCTAACCAACTTAGTCAAGAAATGGTTAAGATGACCAAGTTGTATTGGAAGGCAACCAAACACGTGTTGAGATTCCTCTGAGGCACTATTCAGTATGGTTTATGGTACACACAGATAGAGGGAGTGAAGCTTCAAGGCTTCATCGATTCAAATTGAGCAAGGAGTCCATCCAACAGTAAGATCACATCAGGTGGGATCTTCAGTATTGGGTTAGCAATTCTTTCTTGGTACAAAAAGAAACATAGATCAGTTGCACTTAGTTCAACAAAAATAGAGTCGATCGCTTCTAGTCAAGCTGCTTGTGAGGCTATCTAGATGAAGAAGATTTGGTTGGTTTGCTTGGTTAGTAGATGGATCCAACTGTGATTTACTATGACAATTAGAGTTGTATCACACTCTCTGAGAATCTAATCTTTCATGATCGATCCAAGCATATTGATATCTAGTATCATCATCTTCAAGATTGTGTGTAAAAGGGAATTATGTTGTTGGAGTACATTCCCATAGAGGAGCAGGATGTAGATGTTTTGATAAAATTCTTATCAAGATGCAAATTCATGTTTCACAGAGACAGGATCAACCAGATAATCCCTTTCTTGTTTGGAGGGAGTGTTAAAAATAGCAACAAGAAATTACAATTTAATTTATCCTTGAATTAAATTGAAATTCTATTCTCTTATCAAATTGTAATAGTTAACTAAGTTAAGTTAACTTAGTTGACTTTGGAAATTTGAGTTGGAACTCTATCTAGAGTCATGTAGAGTGTTCCCAAAATTTTAGGGGCCCACATTGAGTTCTTTTGAGTTGTAATTAATTAAATTAGTCTAACTGAGTTATAGTCAGTTAAACTAGTTTTAACAGTTGGACAAACTACTAGGAGATCTAGTAGTGAGGACAAGCACCAGTGCATCCTCAGTACCACACCAGTTAATTGAAGATTCACTCATAATTAACTCATACATGTTAGTTCATAGGAAGACCTAGTTGAGATTAGACTTCAGGGATAGTGTACTATTAATTGCATAATTTTTCGAGTTGTATAGATGGTGCATGCAATCAATTGTGGGCCTATGGGTGGATTGCATAGTTATGGAATGTGTATTTCCCAATTAAATATGGGTTAATTCTCTCGATAATTGCGCAAAGAAGTAGGGGCTTGGCCAACAACAAATTTGGCTAAGTGTTGGCTTGAGTTGGTTTGTGAAGTAGAGATATAGATTGTACTTGTGCAATAATTGTTTGTGTTGAACAAGCATTGCATTTGCTTCTCAAATATTTTGGTTAATGCAATATAGAAAGGCAGGGTTTTGAGAAGTTGCTTTCCCTAGAATAATTTTGTGTTATGTGCAATTGATATTCTTCATTTTCTGCTTATTGTTTTCATCGATCAATTTTGGTTTCCACTAAAGGGTAGAGTAGATTGTTGTCTTGTGTTTTAGCATATCGTATAATTTGTTGAAACTAAAGTAAAAATCTACAATAGATGGGTTACCAATCTGACTCTTCTTATGATAATTATTCAGATTGAAAATATCCAACTACCTTGCATGTATTATGAATACCTCCATAGTTAAGAGGGAGTGTTGAAATATATAACTAGGTTTGGTCTTCATAATGACATATGTAATCATGATTTTTTGTATTTGATTTAATGAGAAAAATAAATTTATTATTGTCGTTCTTGAGGCATGGGTTTCATGCTCAAGAAAATTTAGTTTATAGGTCAAGCACCCATTGAGTTCCTCTAGTTTAGTCATAAAGTCAACTGAGTCATTGTCATGTATTGAAGATCCATTTGGGCATGTTACACATTGTAAATAAAAATTTATTGAGTTAAAGCTGAGTCAAAGTACCCTAAAGACCTAGTCATAATGCAAAGATCAAGTCATCCTACACACATGGACAAGTCGAACCAAAAATAAGCAATTTGACCCTATGAGAAGCCTATATAAATAAGAATTCAACCTCACTTGGAGAGACACACTTCGCTCACTCAATTTCGATCACAAGGGCAAGAAGAAGTGCGAAACATAGGAAGATGAAGGAAGGCAGAAAAGTTGATTTGTTTTGGATTTGTCTTTGGGATAATTCTCTCCACACATGAAAATTTATTGTGACACATATTGTTGCAGTAAATTTGAGTTGTAGAAGTGAAGATAGGTCATTAAGAAGAGCTATTTTGGGAACTAAATTCGATAAGATAAAGAATCTATCCAAGCAAAAAATAAAGCAACAAGAATACACAATCATTTCTCACACATGCAAGGGCTGGGTTTCTGCAGAAGAATCGACTAGACAAGTCAAAGTTGTAGAAGAAGCTGTTGCGCAGGTAAAAGTTACAGAAGAAGCTACTAGCAGGTTGAAGATGCATAAGAAGCTACTGAGTAGGTCGAAGTTGTAGAAGAAGTTGTTGGGCAGGTTCAAATTGCAGAAAAAGTTGATGGAAGTCAAAATTTGCAAAAGATGTTAGAAGAAAAGTGTGGCTTGGTCTTGGAGGGTCTTGGTCAAGGGTCAAAGGCCTTGGAAATTTTCAACTAAAGGTTTACAATAAGATAAATAATTCTAGTTAGTTTTCCTCTCAAGTTGGAGAGGTTTTGGCCCTGGCTAATCTCCTACATTTGTTGTCCTATTGTCTCATTGATTTTATTGTTTGGTAGTTGTTTGATGACATAAGAACACTATTAATAATCAAGTAAAAGAAAAATATTATCAAATTAAGTAAAAATATATCACAAGTAGTTATCAAAGTTCAAGAATTGATATAACATTAGTTTCCCCTATATTTCTAAACAAATCAATCAATAAAGAATTTGAGAGTATACACTTAATGATTATAATAAAGATCCCAACCATGATGAGGCCCAGGATATGAAGGACATAAGATAATTTTGGTACTTGAAGTAGAGCATAAGATTCTACTACATTATTGGACAAGTTTCCAAGACTCCATTTGTGAATATATCTTATTGTCCCCATGGGGTTATAAATAATACCTACTACACCTATAGACATAGGGTTCTTTTCAAAGACTCATATAACCTCCAATCTTGAGATTCCTATTAATTATAAAGAATCTTCCAACTTAATTTGTAGGTGGTCTTTCATGTGTTGTAGAAAAGAAAGGGAAACCCTAGGTTGAAATGATTCCACCACTTTTCTTCATCTTTCTCCAACTCTTGCAATATTTTTATTTAAATTCCTTTAGTTCTAAAGTGCTTAGCTAATAGGTTTTCTTCTCTTGTATCCACCTATTCAAGGATGAGATTTTTATCTTTTGTTTTATTGAAGTTCATTTTTGGCTAACGTGCTTTGTATAAAATATGCTTAGGCATAACCATCAATAATTTCGTATAGAATGGTTTTTTTTTTAATGTCTCTGTGGATAAGCTAAACCACTTATCAAAGAAATTACATGTTGTTGGCCTTCAAAATATATGCTCTATTCCCATAAAACCCATCTTCATAGCTTTCGATGTGTTCACATTCAAGCAATAGGTGATGTGTTATTTCTATTGTGTTCAAAGATAAAAAATTGGATTCCTTATTCATGTTTCTGTATTTTCTAAAATTAATGTGTTCCATGCCCCATTGTCTAATAAAACATATTAAGTTTTGTAATACAACCTAGATGCCATATTGTTCTCAACATTATGGATCTGGGAGGGAGAGTAGAGGTACCCAACTTATTCTCATACCCTTATTCACTTTTATAGCTAGTCATTCCCCATCCCCTTTGATGAAAGAGAATTTTTTTAAGGAGAACATCCTTTAAGGGAGTTTTTAAATGGGATGATTTACTAATTTAAATAAGTATACTACTAGCCAAAGTTTAAATTAGTCCAATAATTTAATTTCAATTAAGAAGATATGTTATAGAGTGATTTTTTTCTCTATTTCAACAACTAATTATGGAGTGGATGTAGAAATTATTTAGTGATCAATGGTATCTAGTCCATGATAATGTCCCACCTAATGTTTATGTGCCTCCCAATTCTAGGAATTTGTGCTAGTTTAGATTGCAAAATTGGGTGAGAAAAGTTTATGAGTTTTGATATTGGAGAGATCTCAATAACTACCATGGAAATATATGGACATGTGTTTTCATGCCCCTTGAAATATTTCTTGTGTATAATTTTCTTACATCAACCATTCTTCCCTTATATTAATCTCCAATGAATTTTCTCCCCTTGAGCCAAATTTATCAGTGTGGAATCCTTAATGCCTAGCTCACAATCATATTTCAATGCTCTAACAATGGCTCAATTAACCAAATGAAACCTATTTGTATTTTTTTTTCTCCTTGCCAAAGGATTTTCATTAATTTGTGAGCAAGTTGTTTTTTAATTCGCTAAGTGGAAAGTTGGAATATATGAAAATCTAAGAGGACAACTTTTATAAGGGGAAATATCCCAACAAACTTTAATGGTTGGGCCTTCCATTAGACAAATTTCATATTTATCTTTCCAAATTTTCTACCATGAGATAAGAGGAAGAGCACAAACATATAGGCATACCAAGATATTGAAAGGAATTCTAATCTTCCTTACAAGGAAATGATGAAATTCTTCCAATTGTGTTCCAAATGATTTTTTTTTGGTCCAAGGATATGCTTAACATTTATAATGATTAATAAATTACCCAAATATGCAAAGGAAGAGATACAATAAATTTAATTAGTTAGCCATTATATTTAAGGTGCCCTTGAGTAAAATAATGACATATATAAACTGAGATTGATTGATCATTTTTACCCCTCTCGCCACATTGATGCCTATAAGGATTTTAATACCATGCTCAAATTCCATTTTTCTTAAAGAGTCCACCATATTGCTATATAATATATGGGAGAGAGGGAACCACTATCTAATACCTCTAATTGAATTGAAAAGACAAATTATCTCCCACTGACTAGAGGGCACGTCCAAGGGTTACTCAAATGCTCTAAAATATAGAGAATAAAAGTAGAGTAGAAATTAAATGTGTTAAACATATAAAATAGAAAGGAATGAATAAGAAAATTAAAGGAATTAAGCATATCAATCTTGATGACCACGACATTTTCCCTTTGACTGTAATAACCCCGAGATAAAATTTCATGTAATAAAGTTAATAAAGGAAAAGATAAGACCAAGGTCATGGGACATGTATTCCAATATGGATGTTGGGAAAAACATCCTAGTGGGTGTTAATTTGGTTTATTATGGATAAGGAAATTGGAAAAGGCATTTGAAAAGGCAGAAGAGGCATTAATTGGCATTTTATCTATGAAAATAAAGGAAAATATGATAAAACGGAGATGAAAGGTCACAGGTTTGCATGAGGAGGAAATTGAAGCAAAATAGAGGAAAAATGAAGAAATTAGAGGCATAAATAATAAAAAGACATTAGAGCACCAGTTTGGGTCCTTTTGTTAGTTTGGATTTGGATTTAGTTGGAGAGAGGAGAAATCAAGGAAGGATTAGATCAAGTCACTTCAACAGAAGGATTTGCAGGTAACGGGTTGCATGTGTGATTTCCCCGCTAAAGTGTGAATGCATGGTGCGAATTTGTATATTTAGTTCATTTTTTCTCATTGGCATGGGCTTTTCCTTGTTTGATAACAGTTTCAACCTTGCCTTTCCAATTCCTAGCATCCATGGTGTGATGTGATTCATTCTTGGTTGATTTTTGAATCTAGGTGAGGTGGTCTTAGGAAAACCCTAAGGGTTAGGGGTGGACATGGTTTTCTCCAGGACACCCTCAACATGTGGGTGGAGATAGGAAAATTCCTCAAGGGATAGTGAATGAATTCTAAGGTGTCCAAGCTTGGTTTGGTTTTCTGAGCTTAGGAATAGTTTAGGTGAGATCACGGTAGTGTGAGGGTGGAGGTGGTTTAAATTTTTTATTCCATTGGTTATTTATGTCTTGGTTTATCCCATGAGATCCCACATCCATGCTTCGAATATGGCATGGGGGTGGTTGGATAAACAAAGATTTGGTTCAACTCAATCTATGGTAGGGTGGTATGTGGAAGTCCTTGGCTTCGTGGCTTTTTCATATGTTCATATGATATATATTCCTCTTGTATTTTATGAGTAGCTATACTTGTTATTATGTAGCTTTGATCGATTTTCTTTCATGGTTATATGATGGTTACAAGCATGGTTTCAAAACAAGTTCTAGCTATGGTTCTTGTTATGTTTTTATTAGTTGATGAATGGTTAATGAATGCATAGGATAAAAAATGTTATGGTAGCTGATATGAGAGGGAATTAGAACTTCATGATGATTCTTAGATAAGTATCAGACCCCTATGTTCATATATGCATTCATGAAATGTATATTTCATATTCTTAATATGGTTGATGAAATGACTGTCATGGTTGGGTTGAGTTAGGTCAAGTACTTCATCAACTTTTGTAGTAACAAATTTTTATTAATGTTATATGTCATTATGGAAAGTATCATTAAGTTTGGGCAGTGTTCTAGAGAGAAGCCCTCAAAAGGTGGCACTGATTCTGAGGTCAAAGGCTCTATACTAAGAAATTGGGACTGCAATCACTACCTTGTAGGCTTATGCATGCAACTAGAGGCCTATAGTTTCATGGATATAGTGTTATGCCTGCAATTGGGAGTCTAGGTCAGTGAAAAAGAAATCTGACTCAAGGTTTGGGCACCTAGAGGGTGGTTTAGCTCTTGGGGGTCCTATAGCTCCTAAGCAAGGCAAATATAGTTTTGGATTTTCGATTCCAGTTCCTTAACTGTACTTATGAGATTGAGTCATGTCATAGTAGCCCTCAACTCGTATTTAACCTAACAAGCCAGTAAAAGTGGGTAAACGTTGAAGGGGTGGTTACATATTGGTATCAAAAAGGGTTTCATTCTATTTTGGTGATGTTTGATACATATTGGTATCAGAGCATGGTTCAAACACTTGGACTAGATGGGCTAGATTCATGTTGTTATGCATGCATTTTCATGGTTATGGTTATGGATGTATAGTAGGCCCGAAATGCATCATGAGGTCATTCTATGCAATTTAGGTCATGACGATGTTGTTGGTATGTTATGATGTTGATGTGGTGACTGACATGAAGCAGGAGATGCATATTATCAAAGCAAATTTGCAACACTGGACCTCGGGGTGAGAGAAGATAGTCATACATGTTTGTATGCTAGGCATGAAGGTATGTTGGTTAATGGTTTTTATAGGAATTATGAGTATGTACGTGCACGTCATTTTATTGTTTTTGTGGTTACATGCATGATAGATGCTAGTTGTTCAATGTGGGCATACACACGTGCACCAGATAATCATGTATGGTATTAACTTGTTGTTATATGCATTTTGGTCATATGCATGATGATTATGGTCATTGCAACTAAGGCCTTGATGTTATTATGTATCTTTTTAATGTGGATTGACCTATGTAGATGGTTATGGTTATGATATTCATTTATGAGGAGAAATACTTGTGATATTATGTCATACTAATATGGAATGACTTGTGAAGATCTAATCGCCTCCCCTGAGATATATTGAGGTATGAGTTTGATTGCATTATATATTTGGTTTATTTAACACGGTATGTTTATAGTTTGTTTGCATGTTTGATTAACTGTAGGATATCAGTATGTGTCTAGAAGATTACAAGAAAGAATGATCTTGTTTTAGATGGGTGTAGTAACAAAATATGTGTCAAGAAAACTATTATAATTGAGTGCAAGTGGGTGCTAGTTGTAGTATTATGATTAATGATTGTGAGTTTATTATGGAATGGCTGTTAGTCTTGGTAAAGTTTGATTTCAAATTAATAAAAATGATGTCTTGATATTTGGAGTAGGTGACTCACATGTGTGAACAATTATAGGGAAACATGCTTAGTATTAGCATGACAAGATAACAATTTATTTTTTTATATAACTGATAGTTGGGTGATGTGATACAACATAAGAGTTAATCACAACAAGGTAAGGGGTAAAATAGAGGAATTGGGTAAGAATTCCTTTGGCTATCTTTGGAAACCACAATTCGAAATGAATGATTACTTTGAATACAGGAAGTCTTCTTAACCTTGATCTTATTTTACATTATGTGGATATGTTTTATATTCATCAACATGTATTTGATAGGTATAATAGTTGGCTTCCAATTATAGCTATATCAGTTAAGGAATTAGATTTCGTTGAGAGGTGATATATGTGCAGGTATTTAGGGAAAATTGCTTGATACAAGGTAAGGTAACCAATATATTGTTATATTTATTTATGCATTGATAGTTTAGTTATGTGTTTATGGTAGTATGATGCAGGGGATTACATGGAAAAGGAGACTACCATGAAATCTTGAAGAAGGCTCAGGTTGAATTTTCTCGTGGAAGCACTGGGAACCCATGGGGATTGATTCATGATGTTTGTTTCCAGTTTTATGAATTGAGTTCTTATGATTTGTTTACTATTGATTTCTAGTTTTGTTTATGCCTGTGCATGGCCATGCCACTTTGTTTGTGGTGTCATATTGCTATTTATTTTTCATGATTTTCTTCTTGTTTGTTTTTTGTTCTTTCCTTTTATGTTTTGAGGGTATTGGGAATTGGTTGGGGAAGGAGTAAAATTAATGGATCTTTGGGAGAGATAAATGAAACCCAACAGGTAATGTAAGACTTGGATGAAGTTTAATTCATGTATAAGGCAAGTTGAAGTAAGAATATGGTATTCAGTTGGATTGGTTAGGCCCACTGGGATAAATGGATTGTGGTAGGGAAGCCATGAGGAAGGTAACCAAGAAAGGTAAAGTAAATGGACTTGAGGCATCAGATGCCTTAGCTATGTGGGGAATGGTTGTTTTTAATCTTGTGCATGTTGTGCACAGATAAAGGGAGTTTTCTTAACCTTGACTATATGTTATTTAGTGATTATGTTGTGATCATGATTATGTTGATCTCTATATATGTATAGATGAATTTATGTATATCATTTTCTGACAAGGACATTGGGGACCATGATTTCTGTATGTTAATGTTTATATGTATATATAAATGTATGTATGTTGTTGCTTGACAGGGTCAATGGGGATCATGATTTTTTTATACTAATGATTGTATATAGGTATGTGTGTATGTCATTTTCTAACAAGATCATCAGGGATGATGCTTGTGGAGGAATGATTTCTTATGCAAGTGAATGGCTTGAAGAGGTTCCTAGTTTATGAGGAATCAAGCGAGAAGAGAAAACCTACTAGATATATGAGGTTAGTATCATGTGGATATGAATTGGTATTATGTGCTTATACTATGCCTATGTTTATGTTATGGACAGGTAATGTTGAGGGATACAATAGTGGAGTGAAAGCAATGTGCTTTGTGGCATGTTGGGACAAGAATGGATAGTGGAAAGGCACTAGACAAAAGGTTTCCTAGTAAAGAAAATGTTGTCTCTGGATGCACACTATACTGTTGTTTATCTTTTATACATGTTGTACCTATAGTGTTGTGTGGAAGTTGTATGTACGGTACTATGTAGATATAGTGTTGTGTGTGTATTTTATGTGTGGTTTTGTGTACATATGGTGTTCTGTGCATGTTGTATATGCAAATGACATGTACATATGGTGTGGTGTGCATGTTGTACATGTTCTGTTGTGTACGCATTGTGCAAATGGTGTTCTGTGCATGTTGTATATGCAAATGACATGTACATATGGTGTGGTGTGCATGTTGTACATGTTCTGTTGTGTACGCATTGTGCAAATGGTGTTCTGTACACATTGTGCAGGTGGTGTTGTGTACACGTGGTGTTGTGTACAGGTGGTGTTTTGTGCATGTTGTACATGTGGTGTTGTTGTACATATGGTATTGTGTACATGTCATACAAGTGTTGTTTATATATGCTATTGTGTTACAGGTATTGTGTAGTCATTGCATCGGGACATGTGTATTCATTGTGTTGTACTCTATGTACACATATGTGTTGTGTTGTACACTAGTTGTAGGTGTATTTACTATGTGGTGTTCTACGATGTGTGATGGGTGTATGTGTGTGATGTAAATTATATGTATGTGTACGTGATTGAAGAGAAGAGAAGGTATTGGGTTCTTTCCAGGTTTGGAAATTGAGTCAATGTCTATACATAACAGACAAAGAACAAAACTAGAAGCAAATAACTATTTGAAGGACAAGTATCAATATTTTATTTCCATATTAATTATGCATGTGATTTATGACTCTAATTTATGATGGTTATATGTAATCTATGATTCTAATTTGTGATGGTTGAGTTTTGAGCTAACTAGATGTGATATGTTTATACATGATGATTTGATCAAAGAGCTAGTTTGACTTGTTGCGACAGGAAGTAAACATAATTGCAGATGTACCCTATTAGCTAGATACCAATGAGGTATGTTTTGAATTTATTTCAATTCATTTTGAATCTAATGGAATATATGTGCTTAGTACATGAAAGCATGGAAATATTTCTGGTTCGGATGGTTTAAACTAACTACAAGAATTAGCAGTAGCAACAAAAGGAATTACAACATGTAGTAGTATGCTAGTAAAGCATTTAGGAGTAGGGACATTGTGGGAAACTTGTACCCAATAATGTCCATTGATTTCCATGGGCATGCTATGACTAGAATTATGGATTTAAGGCATGGATATTCCTTGGCTTGTGTACTTCCGATGTGATGAAACCTTCTCAAGGGAGGGGTTGCCCAAGAGAATGTGTAGCAGAGAAGGAATTTCCTGTGGAACTTATAAGGTGTGTGATTGCATGAGAGGGGGTGACCAAATTTCCCAAGGGACTATGTATCAGAGAAGGCAAGGCTGGGGGATGGACTTGTTTTGATGAGTAACATTTGTAGATAGAATCATATGCATATTGGGAGTGTGCCCTAGAACAATGAGACAATAACTATTCACTGAGAGAACAAGTAGTGCAAGGATTGTAGTTATGGACATTGGATGCAGATTTAACTTTTCCATTGGATTCTAGACTACCTGGGAAGGAAGTGAATCCTAGTACTAGTTTTGAGGGTGGATGTGTCAGGCTTTAGATTCCCCTATTGACGATGTATGCATCATATCATTTTATTTATTGGTCAAAGAAAATGTGGATATGTATATATATGATTTGTTGGCTTAGGGCGTCCAAACCTAGGTTGAGAGCTAGTTGTGCCAACCAATGAATCCCTACACTATTGGCACTTTCGGTAACAACCCGCATATCGCAGGCTGCAGTCTCACCTAAAGCAGTATGGGGGAATGTTAGAACCAAGTTTCTACATCGAGAGATTAGTGTGATGTATTTTAGCGTCTTATATCTCCCTTCATGTAGATCAGTACTCTCTTAGGGCACACTACTACAACTCCATCAAAATGGCCTTTAGACCTTCACAAAAGTATATGATTAGTCTTTGTGGACTTTTAACAGTTGATCTATCTACTTAGGCATATCAGAAAGTAGTCCTAAATTAGGGTTCACATATATTTACTTAAGTTATTAATAAACATCAGAGAATTCATTAGAGTCTTCGTGAAATTACATAAAAATGCTTGTGTACATCATTTAATAGTTATTCAATAGATCCGCACAACATTCAATCAATATTCCATAAAATGCATTATTCATGGGTAGCATATATCATTAAAAGAAATAGAGATAAAACAAATATACACAGGAATTATTCAGTAACTATCTTTATTGATCTTCAATTCAAATTTACAGACTAAAAACTATCCTACACACTTAGCTACAGTGATCTGCGCACCCATTCGCGGACTTTACTTAGGCCTATGTGCACTCAGCTGTAGAGCCTTTCTTCTCCTATCTGACCCACTTCTCTATGTTATCACTTCTCTTTTATTGACCCATTGCTTATCTCTATCCCAAAAGATATCATGCCTTATAATCTCAAAGACACACCTATTTATAGCTCTTTTCATACAATGCCATGGTTCGCAAACAATGGGTGGATCTCAAAACCGATTCATGCTTTACATAAAACAAGGGGCTAAACCCCTTTAACTCCTAATCATTTACATGCTTTGCATAAAAAAATCACCAAGACTTTACATTAATTACAAAAATATATCAAAGTTACATGGGTTATCTTAACCCCAATATTGACTGAGGGGACCCCAACCCAACATGCTCCCAACAAAAATATCGTGACTTACCCTCGAGTCACTCAGTTGGCGCTGCGATCTTGTTTTGAAGGTCCCTCAACTCCACTTGGATCATTGTGACTTCGGAAGAATTTTAAGTTGTTGCCCGCTTGACTTCCTCGACTAGTTTTTCTGTAGCTGGTCCTTTGACTTCTAGCCTCATCATCTAATGTGTCTGCTACAAGATTTTAAGCTTATCTTGGATGGTTTTTGTGACTTGATAATATTCCTCCAACCATGGGTGTAGCCTAGCCTTAGGCAAGCCCTCCTTTTTCTACGCTTCCTCCACCCGTGCATGGAGTTGTTTTCCTTCCTCTAGTTTAACAAGGTGTTGTGCTGGTGCTATGGAGAGCATGATCACCTTAACTTCATCATACTATCGTTGTAGCTCTCTGACTTCTATATTCAGTGTCTGTAGGTTTTTATCCTCCTATAGATTAGTCACTAGATCCATTTCCTGCTAAAAACTGACGTACAGTTAACGAATGTGGCATCTAGAGTAGCCATTCCTTCTTTTATCGCAGCTTCATGCTACTCCCGAACCTCAAGTGGAGTCATGGGCTACAACTTTAACTACAGCTTTGTGATCTTCATGTTCAGTTCAAATTGAACTCAACCAATGTATTCTTTAGCTTTGCACACACCAACGGGTAGTTTTTTGATCTTGACTTCTAGTTGTGCATCCTCTAGGATATGAAGCTTAAGCATTGTCTTGCATGCCTCTACAACTGCTGACTCTAGTTGTGAGCTATGTGCATGTAGTATCTCCTTTTCTTTTAAAGCCTACATCTTCTTAATGAAAATATGCTCATTATTCACTCTATACTCGCTGATGAGCTTGAGGTCACACTGCTCCCTGCCACTCAATTCATCTGTCAGCCCTACATTTAGTGTGTGGAGGGTATCGTTGGAGAGCAGTACTATATTCACCTTAATATTTTTATTATGCTCAGGATAATGCAATTTTCAGTTGACTCCACGTGAAGGGACCCTTATGTCAATGTTGTAGTTCTAAGGTCAAGTGACCTTACTAAGTCTGCTACTTGTCTCGTCCCAAGTGTCAGGCTCACCTTCTCCACACTTCCCTATATGGTGCCCACCTATATCCTGCTTTCTTAGATATTCATCTTGTGAAGATCCTTTTGGACACTCCCTAATATCTGCGTGTACTGCTGCTCAAACTGCTGCAACACCTCAGTTTTGGTATCCCTGATCTTATCACCGATCTCATCGAGATTGCCTTCTGTTAAGACCATGAGATCCATCTAAGACTTGTTCGATTTTTGATTTTTCCTTGGACCTTCCTCCTCCTCCTTGCCATGCTTCTTTAGAATGAATGGGGTACTCTGCCCCTCATCTCCTCTATTGTCTTTCTCTGAAAATTCTTCCTCCTCTCTCTTTGGTGAAGGTGACTTGTATTTTTCCTATTCTACCTAATCCTTGGCAGCGTGGTCTTGTTCTACTCAAGCCTTCTTTGTAGCTTCCTTCCTTTTCTAATATGTGAGTGTACACAACTTGCTTATCTACCTCCTTTCTCTTCTACGCAAAATAACTTCCCTTACCCATGATTGTTCTAGAATCTAAGTTTGAGGGGGCATGCCAATATACAGGTAGTCTCACTACCACCTCTTGCACATCTATTTTTGTTGCCAAATATTGCAAGTCATGCCACTTTTGTTGTCGATCCTTCCACGCTTGAATGTACACTCTGTGGAAGTTAGCCTTGGATGTAATGTAGGCTAACAACTGCTTGTAAAAGGTTGGGGAAAACCTCAACTACTAGTTAATGGTTATACATAGACTCGATTTCATAAGGACCCAAAATATTTCCATCTCTGTGATCCGCGTTGGGTCCTTTGTAGCCCATAATGAAGCAAATTGTGTTGCCACTGGAAATACTTCCTCAAGTGAAGGAAACTAGTTATCCTCTGGAAATTCCCATGCAACAAACACAATGGATAGCAATAACCAAGCATTGTGAAATGACTTGGTTTCATCCTGGGCCTCTCAACAGTTTGTGAGGAAATCCTAACAGAGGTATCTAGACCAACTGAACTGTATGCCCTTTGCTCACTATGCAACCTGGGAAACTACAAGCACTAAACTTCATCCACGTGCCATTTCCTCATCACCTTCCCTGCTAAAATTTGGGTGGCTAATTGGACTATTGGGTCTGCGATAGATAGGATAGAATACCCTCACAACTTCTTTACGAGGTCATAATATTTCTTCATTCTTTCTACAAGGTCCTTCTCCCTTGTCTTTTTGCCAAAATCCTTGGCTGGGTTCATACCTTCATAAAACACATGTGTAATTATGTGAATTAACATGTCTCTAATGGGTATAGGCTATCCCAACCATAGACACCCATCATGCACCAATGTGAGTAGTTGGCACACATAGATTGTGTTAATGGGGGTTTGGTGATAATGAGGCACCCATAGCAGATTGAGTAACCCTGAGTTCTCCACACCATGGACCCATTCCTCCATTTCTAATGCGGTAACACCTGAGTCAACGTAGTAGATGCACCTCATGTACTTATCTATCACTAAGTGTGGAAACCTAGCATGATCTACGAGTTCCCAATCCTCTAGTCTCAATAGTGGTATCCAAGTGAGCTGTGTACCTTCAAAAGGGACTTGCTCTGGTAGTAGGGGCTTGGAAACAATGAACTTCTTAGAATTTGGGTCCCTCGAGACCTTCACCTTTCCCTTTCATGGAGGGATATACCCACATAGCTTCATTATAGGTTCAACTCCCTTAGCATCAATGCCTTTTGTACCCTATCCTTCTTATGCCTCTAGTTCCATGACCTTCTCCAGTTTCTTGTCTTTCTTTTGTTTTGCTTGTGCTGTAGAATGATTTCTTGGATATTTGCACACTGGCACTAGATTTTTCTACTTTCCTTTCTTTAACTTGGCTGTGTAGGTTTCTTTGGTAGCAGTAGGCTTCACCCTAGGTGACCTCAATGCCGTAGGCACTAGAGATAGAGCTTCCATACTTACCACTTCCAGGCAGCTCTTTTAGAGGCAACATCACCACCCGTACTTATGGTTTATATAGGGCTTGGTCCAAGCTTTTTATCTATACTTAACTTCTTATTTAGCTCAAAAAAATTAGAAAATGTAGAGTTCGTGACTAAATCCTCTCAATAAAATCAGTTCATAGGTGATAGACACAAATCTCACTGGCAATTCTGAGAGCACAAAGTGTTCTCTATTGGACTAGCACATGTAATTTATAGGGGTTTGTGAATTCAAATTCGATCGTTCCCCCCCAATTTATGAAAGTTAATGTTGTTTTGGTAGCAGATATTCAAATATTTTTTCCTTAAATATGCCAGCCTGCTCCTCTTAACCATCTTCAGGCCATGAAGTCATGAATAGTGACTCCAACGGTCACTTTTTGGCTATGCTGTGTGACACCTGCCTCCATGGTGCAACTTCCTAGGTTACAACTACATTATTTTCTGCATAGCCCACCTACTGTGTAGTCCTTCAAAACTAGTAGTTTAGTTTATAGTCCCTCACTCCCTTACAACTACGTGGAGCACTAAGACTATCGTGTTGTAATACATTCATTGCGTAGGATCCCCTATATACTGCTTCAATTAGCTCCCATTCACTCTTCCTGGAAAAGGTTCTCCATTCGGCTTCACAAGTTGAACTACGCCTCCATATGTAATTTCTTTGATAATATATGGCCCTAGCTAATGCATATGGAATTTTCCCGAAAACTTAATGAATTTACTATCATATAATATGACAAGATCATTTATCTTGAACGTGTGAAGCTTGATGTGGCGATTGTGCCATGCATTTTCACATTCCTTTTGTACTTGCTGATGAAATCATGCCAAGAATCGATCCTCTTCAAGCTCCATCAGCTACGCCAACTGTTCTTCCAATGCCTCTCAATCTGCCATACCTGTGAGGGTTCTTATGCGCAGACTAGGCATAATATACTCCATTAGCATTACAACTTAGATCAATCTGAATGGTGTTTTCCTAGTCAATTTCTTGCAAGTAGCCCTATAAGCCTATAGTACTATAGGTGCATGAACATCCCAGTCATTTCTTTGCGTGTTGCAGATCCTTGTCATCGTGTTCTCCAAGATCTTGTTGAAGGATTCAACATTTCCATTGGCCTGTGGGTGATATGGTGTACTCTTCTAAATGTAGACCTGGAATTGTTCTGTCAAAGCACTGATCATGCCATTCAGAAGGTGTGTACCTCTGTCGCTCATCAACACCTTTGAGCAACCAAATCTAGTTAAGACATACTCAAACAAAAACTTTGCTAATGTAGCCCTTATACAATCCTTAACCGATTGTTCCTCTTTCCATTTGGTTAGTTATTTCATCGTGGTGATGATATAGCATGCATCAGTTTTCTTCCCTGGGGGTCGAATTGGCCCAACAAAATCAATCGTCGATCTTCCAAATGGTTGCAAAGATACTTGAGGTTGTAATGGAAATTCGTCCCTTCACAATGGTCTACCAATTCTCTGACATGCATCACATGCCTTACAACATGCCTTGGAATCCTTGTGCAGTGTTGGCCACCATAAACCTACACGCAAAATCTTCTACGCAGTCGCCTTTCCTGCATAATGACCTCCCACTACCCCTCCATGAGCTTCAACAAGGATACTATCCCTCTCAAAATCTGGCAAATATCATCATAATATTTCATCTGTACCCATATTATACAAATGTCCTACAATAATTGAAGGATTGACCACACTTCCTACTAGTTACTCCTTTTGTTGATTTGTATACCCTTCTGGTGCCATCCCTATAGTCAAGAAGTGAATACTATGTGAAAAATGATTATATGTTACATGCACCGCAAAGAGTTGCGCATCTAGAAACCTTTCCTCCAGATTATTAAGATCCTCTCCTATTTAGATCCATGACACATGGTGAGGTCCCGCATTTAACTTCCCTAGCTTCACAATTACTTCAAAGTCATACTCCTAGAATAGTAGCAATGGTTTGCTGATCTTCACCCCCAACATAGGCCTCTTAACTAGGTACTTCAAGGTAGAATGATCTATGTACATTCTAAAATGCCCTCCTAATAGGTAGTTCTTCAATTTTTTCATACACCATGGCCAATCCTTCGCACTCAGCCATTGAGTAATTATTCTTGGCCTTTGATAATTTCCTACTCACGAAGGCTATAAGATGGTCCATTTCTCCTTCACCGGCATGCATTAACACTTCACCCAACGCAATGCAAGAGGCATCCACATGTACGCGAAATTCCTTTTTGCAATTACGAAATACCAAGATCAGCGTGGTGACCATTTTTATTTTAGTACATCTAAGCAATGCTGACATTCGTCATCCAAACATAATGTTCTGTCCTTTTTCAGTAGTTTCTCCATAGGTGTTGTAATTTGAGTGTATTCTTTGATAAAGTTTTGTAATGTCCCGTATGTCCCAGCATCACACGCAACTGCTTAACATTCCATGGGGCCTCCAAATTCACAATTACTACAATCTTTGCAGGGTTCACCATCAACCCTTGCTTGCACACCATGTGACCCAGCAAGATTCCTAAGGGAACAAAAAAGATGCATTTCTTCAAATTTAGCATGATCTGGTATCTGCAACACATATCCAACATTAGGCATAAACTGGCTACATGGCACTTTACTAATATGAACATTTTCTAGTCATCAAAGTACACTTCTAGGAAGTTATGAATGAACTCCTTGAACGTTGCGATGAATACACGAGAAACTATCGTAGGTGCATTCTTGAGTTCAAATAGCATCATAGTGTATTGAAAACAACCCCACTCTATCATGAAGGTCATTTTGCTCCTATCCTCAGGTGCGATCTTAATCTGATGGTACCCTGGAAACCTATCAATGAATGAGTAGGCCTCTTACCCTCCGACATTGATTAATACTTCAACAGTAAGTGATGTCGAGAATGGATCATGGACACACACATCATTAAGCTTTCCTAGATATATGCAAATTGTTATCTCACCCTTCTGCTTCTTTTCCATAACCGCCATCAGGCTCACCCAATCGGATTCCTCAACCGTTTCTATGATGCCTGCTTCTAGCATCTTATCGAGCTCTAGGTGAAGCTTTTACTTGTACTTAGGATTAAGGTGATACAACCTCTACTTAAAAAGCTTCACATCCGGCTTTAGAGTAATTTTCATAATGCTCAAATCTCTGACTATGCCCTTGAAATCTAAAAACTTGGTAGGGAAGAGATCGTGATATTCTCAGAGTAACTCAACAACTTTATCCTCAGTAGCATCATCACAATAATTTCCAATCTTTGCAAACTTCGGTTCTGCTTCAATACCAATGTTTACTTTCTTTGTCTTCAATGGCGTGGTGATGTTCGAGTTGTCTATTTGTGGGCCCTCAACTTCGTGATGCCCTTCTACCTATGCAATATTAATGTTCCTCAGATTTTCATCCTCCTCTTCAGTGGTCACATTATTGCATTCCATCGCATGGCACAACTGGGTGCTCCAATATGGTTGGATACACTCCATAGGTTCTTGCGGCGTTCTGAAGATAACTTCCTTAATCTCCTGTAGAGATTTATTGATGCTGGTGAAGCCATATTCGAAGCTAAAGGTCAATAAAAACCCTTCCCTCAATATAACCCACTTGATGGTGCCATAGAGGAGCTTCGTTTCCAGATACAATTTAATGGGAATTGTATCCAAAGTATGGGAAAACATGTTTATCCATTCTGGCTATGGTTCTATCTCCCATGTTTTGGCTTAGTGGACCCTAACCCAAGTTCAAAGTTAGTTGAGCCAAACAAATCCCTACACTACTGGCCCTTTCGGCATCAATCCATGGAGCATGGATTGAAGTCTCACCTGAAGTAGTGTGGGGGGATGACGGAACCAAGTTTCCACACCTGGAGATCACCGTGATGTCATTTTATGCCGTAAATTTTCCTTCATGCAGATCGATAATACTTAAAGGATTATTGATATAACTTCCTTCAATCCACCTCTAGACCTCTAAAAAGGTCTATGACTAGCTTCTGCGGACCTTGAATAGGCTAATCAACTACTTACATGCATCAAAGATTACTCTTAACCCATTAATTACTCAGATCGGCCTAAGTGTTCAATAACTTTGACATACAACAAGATAATATTCACGTAAATAGTTAACATCAATTGCATTCATATAACAATATAAATCATGTAAATTTGCACATCAATACATCATTATCTCATAAACCCATCATAACATAAAGCACATTCATATAAACAGAATTAAAGAGAAAAACATGGGTATTTCTAAAAGAATCTTCTTTATTAATATTCAATTCAGCTTATAGACTCAAAACTTCCGTACGTACTCAGTTGCAGGGGTCCACGCACTCATCTGTGGACTCTACTCTAGGTCTCTGTGCACACAGCTGTAGAGCCTTCCTTCTACTCTAAGACTTCTATGATTTTCCTTCTACTGACCCATTACATTCATCTTCATCTTCTATTAATTTTCTTACATATCCTAAGACACACTTATTTATGCAATCCCATGGTCCACAGACCATAGGTAGATCCTCAAAAAGCTAAATAAACTTACATAGAGAAGCATAAAACCCTTTATGACTATTTAACTATCTACGCACTCTGCGACCACAATTTGTAGATACTTTATATATTTATACAACAAAACTTGGGCTTTTGCCCAAAATTGACCCTAGGGGACCCCATCCAAACATGCCCTCAATGCAAAGATCATGACCCTCCCTCGAGTCACTTAGATGGCACATAGATATTGCTTTGAAGATCCCAAAGATCCACTTGTGCAACTGCTACTTCAGCCGTGCTCTGCGTGGCTGCTTGCTTGTTCTGCTCCACCAGTTTCTTTATAGTTGGTCTTGCACTGTCCTGCTTGATTTTCTGTTCTGTACTCTGCAAATTCACCAATTTTTCCTGAATATTAGCAGAGACGACATAGGCCTCATCCAACCAAGGCCCCAATCTAGCCTTAAGAATGACCTCTTTCTTCTGTGCCGATTCCACCTGTGTAAGGAGACTCTACTAAAATTCTTCATCTTAACATATTGTAGCATCCTTCTTTAGTAGCTTTTCCATAGGCGCGGTAATTTGAGCATAACTCTTGATCAACTTTCGATAATACCCAATATTACCCAGTGTTGGACACAACTGTTTAACACTTCTTGGTGCCTCCAAATTAATTATGACAATGATCTTAATGGGGTCAACCATTAATCCTTTTTTTTCACACCACATGACCTAGTAAGATTATTAAAGGGATGTAAAACAAGAATTTCATCAGGTTTAGCCCAATCTGATAGCTTTGGCATGTATCCAACATTAAGCACAAACTGAATACATGACACTTTACTAGCCTAAACACTGTCCAATCGTCAAAATATACCTCCAAACACTTGTGAATGAATTCTTCAAATGTTGCTATGACTATGCACGAGAAGATCACCAGTGCATTCTTAAGTCCAAAAGGCATCACTGTATACTGGAAACATCTCCGCTCTATCGTAAAGGTGGTCTTACACCTGTCTTCTGGTGTGATCTTAATCTGATGGTATCTAGAGAACCCATTAGTGAATTAGTAGGCCTCCTTGCCTTCAACATTATCCAATACTTCATTTGTGAATGGTGTTGGAAAACGATCATGAACACAAACATCATTAAGCTTCCTGAGATCTATGCAAATCCTTATTTAATCCTTCTACTTCTTTTCTTAAACAACCATTCGACTCACTCAATTAGATTCCTCCATCAGTTCAATAATTCCCATTCCAAGCATCTTGTCCAACTCCAAGCAAACCTTTTCCTTGTATCTAGGATTAAAGCGACATGGACTCTACTTAATGAGCTTCGCATCTGGTTTCAAAGTTATTTTCATTACACCCAGGTTGCCTATGATACTTTTCAGGTTTGAAAATTTCATAGGGAACAAAACCTGATATTCGTGGAGCAACTTGGCTACTTTTTCTACTATAGCATCATCTTAGTAATCTCCAATCTTTAGACTTTGGCTATGCCTTTGTGCTAATGTTTACTTGCCTAACTTTCAGTGGTGTGGTGATGTCTGGATTCTCTATTTGCGGTCCCTCAACTTCACTGTGGCCTTCGTCCTCTGGGATGTTAATATTCCTTGGATCCTCATCATCTCC